>OX578139.1:17253878-17378878 GCA_951213105.1 Amaurobius ferox
AATCTTTTTATTGATCCTTCTAATAGAATTGTTACAAATTTATATGATAAAAAAGACTTTTATAATTTTAATATTAATAAAATCTTACCTTTTAATTCCTGTAACTCGATTCAATTGTTTAGAAATATTATACTCAATCAGCTTTTTAGAATTTATAGATTATCTTATAAAAATTTTCATGCTATGCATATCAATAATCTCAAAATTACTAGTAATTTATATAAATATCCCTCTTATTTAGTAAATAGTATTGTTAAAAAATTTAAAATAGCTGGATTTTTATAATTCTTTTCATAGTATCATATAATTCTATTCATAGTATCTTATATTAGCCAGACATCTCCATTCTCTTGTTTTTTTTTTCTTTTACACATTCACTTCCGACTTCAGCATTACTATTATTTGCCCCTCTTTTTGTAGCTCTTTTAGTATATTAATACTTTTTCTTAACATTTCGCTTCACAGTTATTCAATTCTTATGAATGGCAACAGTAAATGGTTTTTTATTTCTTCTTTACGAATGGCAACACTGGTCTCTTCTATCAGTGTTCCCAGTATTGAATCGATTGTACATACGCTGTGCTTTTTCCAGGTATTCATTTTTTCTTTTTTATTCCTTCTTTATGTATGTCGTCCAAGTAGAAATAGTTTATAGATTTAATCTATCTATTTCTTCAGAAACATACATTTTTGTGTTTGCTTCTACAAAAAACTTGGACATGATTAGATTTTTGTAGAGGTTAACAATTCATGATTTAGGCTTAGAGCCTCGTCCACGTGTAAGGCGTTTGTGCTTGATTTCGTTTGTTATACTTAGTTCGATTCCATACCTTTGTATTATATTCTTTTCATTGACTTGATGATTCGATATTTATTTTATTTATTTTTTTCCATTTGCTTGAGGATTAGTTGATTTTTACTTTTGTTTTGTAAGCCAGTTAGATAGTTGAATTTAGTTTAAGTTTTTCTTTTTTTTGTTTCCATACCTTTTAATTTGGTTGATTTTCTGTAACTTGATAGCTTGTGTTTTGTATTTTCTATCCATTTGATTGATGATTTGCTGTATTATATTTTATTCTGTGGGTGTTTTAAAAAGTTAGGTTTATCGTGTTACATCTTCTTACTTTTCGTTCATTGGATTTTCAAACTTCTATTATATATATATATATATATATATATATATATATATATATATATATATATATATAACTTAATATGAATCTAAATAAAATTTCGGTAGGGGATTCATTCTGGGGTCGAGTTAAACCTGCACCAAATTTTATGGCAGTATGGCGATACAATTTTCAGCTACAGACATAAACAAACAAACATCTTCATTTATTATTATAGATAATAAAAAATATACTTATATATACATATAAGTTTATTTTTTGTTATCTATAATAATATAAATAAAATATTAGAAAAAAATATTGTTCTGCAAATATTTTGAGAACTAGATGAAAAACGTCATTTGAAAAAAAAGACGTTCAGCTTTCCCTTTTCGTTATATAGCTTTCCCTTTTTTCTACTGTTCTCATTCCACCAATGTTAAAAAGAGTAAGGAAAAAAAAACACTTTCCATTTCACTTCAATTACGTTTTGTCAAAACTGGATAGACGTAGAAATCGAACATATCACGATTTTGTCAGAAAGAACACATTGAGAAAAGTTCTTTAACATTTGACTTTGCTGTATATTTCTTGATGTACAGAAGTTTCCAAAATAAAGTGTAAAAATAAAATCGTTTGAAGAGGATAAACATTGTTTATAGTTTCTGAATATGCAGGTCAAAAATCGGGAAAATTTTAATATAATGCCGTTTTATTTTCAGAGAGATTTTAGATATGGATTTGGATTTTAGATATGGAAATCCATACGATTAATAGATGAATTTTCAGGCAAAAACGATTTTAAAATTGCGATAAAAATTGAAATTTCCAGGTTGCTGTGGCGCCCAAAAATTAGTTCTGTGGACAGGTAATTTTGTTCAGAAAGTTTTCGCATTGGTCGAAATTTAGATTGAAGCTGATTTTTAATTTCGTTTTTTCTATTTAATTATTTTTTTAGTTTTAAAGTGTTAATGTCAATGTCTGTGGGTTATGCAACTATAACTATTAATCAGAAACGCTTCTAACAAATATCGTCGACATGCTAAATAATGTTAATGAATAGCTGCATCCTGCATGGTGGAAAATTTTATCCATACCTGATGAAGTTTAGGGAATCGACTGGCAGCGACTTTAGCAGTCTTCATCTATTTTGAAGATAAATTATTTTTTCTTTAATAGTACTTCTGTCATATTTTGTGTATATATATACAGGGGTGGTATTAAAGGTCTTAGTTAAAATTTAATCTCAAAAGCCACCAGAGGGTGCTACAGACGCAGGAAAAAGCAATATACATATATATATATATATATATATATATATGATTTATCACAATAATAAATTTAATCTAAGGAAGTAGTTAAGGGAATTTATTCACCAGGCATTTCCAAATGTAATTCCATTTTCAATTCCTTAACTTATATATAGAACATTGAAAAAGGTGTATTTCATACTAATTTAGTACTTTTATTTATGATGTTTAATTATAATGTTCTATTTATAATATTCACAAGCTTGTCGTATAGTCATTTTTGATATCAAATATGCACTTCAGACAATCTTATTTTCATTTTTGCTATACCGAACACTTTCAATAAATGATCAATCTCTGGTATATAACAGAAGTAAATTAAATTTTTTTAATTATACATATATATATATATATATATGTAAATATATGTATAATTAAAGGGTATATGTATTGTTTATTTTGGGAATTTATATATATATATATATATATATATATATATATATATATATATATATATATATATATATATATATATATATATATATATATATATATATATATATATATATATATATTCAGGGTGATTCAAAAAAGATGGGACAAACTTTATGAGGTTGTAGTACACACCAAACCAAGCATATTTCGCCATAGTTTACCAGGTAGGAAATGAAATGTACAGTGGGCGCTTAATGGTGTAACCGATGAAGTGAGGCGAAAACAAAATAACTTAGAAATTATAAAACTATATTTAAATAAACAATACTTACAATAATGGCTCAAAAGACCGACCGACAACCTGGATGTACATCTCACAGCGGCGATGGAGGGATTGGTGAACTCTCTGGAACAGACTAGGCATGTCGCGTACTTTGGCAGCAGCGGCCGAAATTCTAGCGACAAGTTCCTCTTCAGATTCAAGGGGAGTATCATAGACAGCTCTCGTGAGATTTTCCTACAAAAAGAAGTCAAAATATGGCAGATTGAGTGATCATGGGGGGGAGGGGGCAAGCTATGGGACTGCCTCGCTCAGTTCATCGTCTCGGAAAAGTGACGTCCAGATAGTTCCTTATCTTTCGCCCAAAATGGGCTTTTGCTCCATCGTCCTGGAGCGGCATACACAGCCGGATGCCTGTTGAAACATCTTCCAGCAATTCCTGCAAGATCACTTGCAGGAAAATACGGTACATTCTCCCATAAAGTCATTCCGGCATACGATACGGTCCTATTGGACGGTCGCCGATGATTCCCACCCACACATTGACGGAGAATCCTAGCTGATACGCATGTGGATATGTTGCATGTGGGTTTACGCACGATCATACATGTTCGACGTGGATGTTAAATGTTCCATTACGTGTGAAGGAAGTTTCATCCGTGAAAAGCACAGTCACCGAAAAATCTGGCTGCGTAGCACTCTGTCACAGGAACCAGTGAGCGAACTCTACGCGGCCAGGATAATGCTCTGAAGTCAGTGCTCGGATTCTCTGAAGATGGTATGGGTGTAGCTGTTCCCCATACAGAACCCCTATACGTGAATTGCAGCACACTAAAAGTATGCGGACGGTCTGGGTCTCAACAACAACACTAAAAGTATGCCCCATTGCTCTTGTACTTGTGCCTGATCGAACTGCTAAGGGCTCTTTTTTTTCTTTAGATGAAATTTGCAAACGTGGTTTTCTTCTGCAATCAGAAAATAACAACCAGAATGACTTTTTTAAGTTATCGGAGCAGCCTCTTCCCAAAGAGTAAGCGCCCTGTAATGATTTTAAATTTCATTTCCGACCCGGTAAACTATGACAAAAAATGTATGGTTTGGAGTGTACTACCACCTAGTAAAGTTTGACCCATCTTTTTTCAATCACTATATATATATATATATATATATATATATATATATATATATATATATATATATATATATATATATATATGTATATATATATGTATATATATATATATATATATGTATATATATATATATATATACATATATATATATATATATATATGTATATATATATATATATATATAAATATATGTATATAAATATATATATATGTATATATATATATATATATATATATATATATATATATATATATATATATATATATATATATATATATATATATATATTGCTCTCGCGCAATAGGTTCCGCAATGCGCGCAATCTGCTGCTGATTTATTTTAGTTCTATGAGCGGAAAATTATTTTCATCATCATTTTTTTTTTCTAGCTTTCACTACTGAAACAAATTTCCAGGACTGCACGAGAATATTTTAAGTTCAGCAGAAAAAGTTATAAGTCTGTGAAATGAGAGCTAATTCAAATAACACAGAATCTCAGAGAATAATGACCCTACTGTATAGTACAAAATTCCCACTTACTTTCGACAGGACTTTTTAAAGGATTCAGTCACTTTTCCGTACCTTTAATATACCCACTAGCCTTCACTGTAGAACATCCAGAATGCCATAAATCATGCATTGATTCCATAAATACATGGATCTGGGTTTAAATATATGTTTAAAAAATCTTTTATCTTCATCGAACGTTTAATATTGCCCCGTCTTTACTGAAAGCATGCTTATCAGTGTATAACCGTATTTCGTTTTATAGTTTCGATTTTCAAAATGTATTACTCCTGTCGCTCTACTTCACGAAAACGTTATAGATAAAGTATAAACAGCTTCTAAAAATACTCTTTTGTCTATCCATCATAGAATTTTATTTAAAACTCTGTAAAATCCTCTATACAGGGTGTTTCATCATAAATTCTTTCATATAATTATTTCCGGTGGATGGTATATTCTAAAAAATGGGATCTAACCTTTAACATGGTCCTTTAAAAAATAGAAGATCAATTAGAAAAAAAATTCTAGAATTTGACTTAGGTACCCATTCATACCATCTGCACGATCAAAACTTTGAAAAGCCGAAAAGGCTTGTAGGACGTTTGTAAAAAAACGAAATACCTAAAAATGGATTTTATATTCCACATGTAGAATCCACACTTTGCCTGTTAAGGTCCATAACGTATGGATCAATATCGCTAACTTGACTATTTTTTATTTTCCTTATATACATAATGTATAAGGAAAGTATTGCGATGGGGTCGAAAATTCGAATTCGAGTTTTCGTCGGGAGAGCACGTTTCAAGCATCCCTGATCACGAATCAACCATTTTTAAAGTGATGTCTGTGTGTGTGTGTGTGTGAAAGTATGTGTGTGTGTGTGTGTGTGTATCAGTGAACCTGTGGGGACGATAACTGACGAACAAATGGACAGATTCGAACGAAATTTGGTACAAAAATCACAATCCATAAACACTGGAAGCCTATTGTTTTTATACGCAATCGAATGTGCAGAACCCCCCCTAAATTTTCGAGTTACATTTTGAAAATATCGTCAAAAAATCAAAACCACTAATAAAGTTACGCAAATAGACATTTCTTATGTAATTTTTTATTAGAAAGCGATTGACATAAATTTTAGAACGCTAACATGAACCGTTCTCGAAATATTGTACATTTTTCAATAAAATTATCGAAAAGTTATATAAAATAAAAAAAAATATTTTTTATTGAGAAACATGTTCACTTTTCATATGTAATACCATGCGATACATTGGGTGACATCATTCTCGTGGATCTAGCTCGCTCCATTCATGAGAAAAGATTCTTTGAGTAATACTTTTGTATTTGAACTCCAATAGTTATTTATCTGCTATAAGAATAACTTATTTTTCCGTCCATAATGCTTGGCGAGATTTTGGCGACGAATTTGGCGACATGTCGCCAACTTGGCGACTTTTTAAAAAATGTTTCCAAATTAACGAAAATCTCGCCAAATGGATAAAATGACGCAAAATCAATGAAAATGACGATTAATTGTCCAAAATTAAATATCTTGGAAGGAATATATTTAGTATCTACTATAAGAAAAACCTATTTTTTTACTGTAAAAGTAGTAAATTCATTACATTATATAAAGAAAGTCATGTGTTGCCCACATCAGCTTTTTTTAAATGCTGCTTTGTTAATGTTAATTTAGTGTATCTGAAAATTAATTTTCATTTCTTTGATAACCTCTGTGGTCTGTTAGAAATTAATAATTTAATATTTTTAATCAAAATATTGATAATTTCACTGTTCGTGGTAAAGACGCGATATGTTACGGGTGTAAAGCGTTCATAAAGTATGTTTTGCTTTGTTAGACGTTCGAAAATTAGGAGGTCGTAAAATAGTTTTCGTTTTATTATTGTATAGAAGTAGTACAATAATTATGTTTCGTAAAGAAGTAGTACAATGAAAATGTTTTGTAAAGAAGTAGTACAATAACTATGTTTTGTAAAGAAGTAGTACAATAATTATGTTTTATAAGAGGGTTGAATAATAAATATTAGTATTTATCGGGAGAACTGCATAGTGTGCGTGTGCCCGTATAGTTTAGAAGTCCAAGCAATACAGATGAGCAGAGGTAAGCGAATTTCGTATGCAACTTTATGCACCTAGTCAAATGACTGGCTTAACATTTAATTCCGTGTAAGGGAATACTGTTTTGGATTAAAACTCTTTTGTTAACAGTATTACACTATATACATTTTATTTAAAATAATTAATTTATATAAATGAAATTGAAAATATGTCTGTGCGTCTATCTCATCCTCACGGGAGCACATCTGCACCGAATTTCATGAAATTCTGTATGTAGTCATTAAATAGCCCCACTAAAAGTTTAGTCCATGTTTCTAGTTTCTGAGACAAGAGGTTTTGTCGAGATATTAATAAAAATCCCACAATTAAACCTTCCATAGAGATAGCATTATGTAGACGATATTTTTCCACCAATTTGTTTGAAGATAATTTTATCATTTATGTCGCTTAGCAACGACTTTAAGTTCAATGTGTTTATGCAGCAGACGCATTTAATTAATTCATTTCCAATTTAAATAATAAAGAAATGCATATAGTAAACTAAATTTTATTGAAATTGCATTTTTGACTGGATAATATCCATTGCGACCTTCAGGTTTAAACGTTAAGGGAGTTATTGATATTTCCAATATATTGCGTCATGTGTTTTATTTTGGAAAATACTTTTTAAACTCATCTTAAGGATAATCCACTGATACATGGGTATATCCATTAATCTATGAAAATATAAGTGGTATGGCTTCCCATATAATGCTAGTTCTTTCATTTTGGCATATATTGATACAATTTCATATTTTCTGTAAATTTGTTTACAAACGAGACCAAGGTGTTTAATTCTTCAGATCTAACTGTGAAGATAATTTGTATAGCAAGAAGATACTTTTATATGGCAGAGATGCTTAAACTTTCTTTCCGGAGCCTTAATTTAAATGTTTTAAGAGAAAGTTTTGAATAACAATGGCATTTAGAATTTTATAGGAATTTGCACATAATTGCGAATTTTAAGTTCAATTTAGAACGGGTATATTGCTAGTAAGACATAAAACCACTCCTATCTTAGGAGAGTCAATTTAATCCCAACCGTTATGTGTATGTAAGAAGAAAAACATATTCCACAACATTTCCCTTGAATTAGATGCCATGCAACTCAGAAAAAATTCCCAATCTTTGTTCTATTTTGAGCCGTAATTACCGCAGCTTCTTCCTCAACCCCCGCCCCCCCCCCCCCTCCCATAGTCAGAATGAATGGCGTCTGTAAATCCGTTTACTACCGTGAAGAAAGAGAGAGATCATGGAAATAATAGGTTTATAAGTAAGGTAAACGTTAAATTAAAATCGTTCCAAAAGGGAAAACATGTGTAATCCGCATAGTGCGTTAACGCGTTTTCGCAGTGATGATGAAAAAATAAAAGGTGTAAATTTTTTATACGTGTACAGTGTTTGAATAAAATACAGGTTTTTTTTTATAAAAGAGTAAAATCTGAGCAAAAAATAAATCTGATGTGGACAGCACATGACTTCCCCTACAGACTCAAATTCGTGTTCTCTTTATTTCTTTAATATGCAAAGTATCTTGCTTTCCCAACCGGGTGTCGAACCCTGGGTCTCCGAACTGGCCAGCCGACGCCCTACCGTTGAGCTATTGGGACGAAATTGGCAAGCTGTTATCGTCGACGTGAACTGTGCAAATAATTCATTAAATTTAGTTTAATTGCATTAATAACACGCATAATTGCTTGGAATGACACCAAATTTGCACATTTCATTTAGAAACTGGGCACATTTTCAAAGGCGGTGTAGTAAAAATGCGAGAAAAAATAAAATATTTCGGAAACAACTAGACCTTAACCAATGCGGTTAGTCTTCTACTTTCAATGTCAAAAATTACGTATAAAGCAAACACTTTATTGATGCATATGAGCGTATGAAGTCTTTTATTTTAGATTTTAACGGTTTTCGCGGACCACTCCGCAAAAAAAGCCTGTTTATTTTTTTCCGAATCGTACTAAAAATCTAATCAGCACCAGGGAAACCCATAAGCGACTTATCTATTAAATTTTGTGAAATTTAGCCAATTAGTGTCTTTATCTAGAATAGATACATACGATTTTGCGGATCATTTCCCAAATAAAGCAAATTCTTTTATAACGAATCTAATCAGCACCAGGGTAACCAACAAGTGACTTACTTACCTGTAAAAATTTTTGAAATTTGATCAATTAATTGAGTTAGAGTGGATGTATACATTCCACAGACAGATACACATACACAGCCACATACACACACATAGAGATACATGACGTTAAAAATAGATTTTTGTTTAAATAGATCGATTGTTCTAGAGGTCCCATCCGTAGAAAACTCGAGTTACGAATTTTCACAGGATTCTATTACCATGTATTGTAAGAAAAATAAATGGAATCTGTTTTAGTCATATTTCTATTTAATACTGAAAAGCAGTATTTTAAGAGCACGACAGAGTTCTGCTTGCCAAGTCGTCATGCACAAAACTGGCAAGTGTTTATTATACCTGACATAACAGACTCCAATTTCCAGGTTTCTTAGAATCAGTAAAATTTGTGATGAAAATTATAAATTAGCACATTTTATGGAATTATCGCGTACAGCGACTAATAATGCATATCCTCCCAAATTCGTTATTAAAATTATCAACTCAGTGTATCAACTTCCACTCGTTAACCTCCAAGACAACTTTCCCAATTATAGTGGCTAAAAAATATAATTATTTATTAATTATATAAATAAATAAAAATGAAAAATAATAAAATAAGCTAAAAAAATTAGAAAAATCAAAAACATCTGAAAATGAGATACATTAACATTAATGTTTTCAATTTTATTTTCGCTAAAAGAAGAGTAACTTTAGCTAGTTTGAAACTACAATTTGAGCGCCCTTTTAATGGTGTATAGTGGCATTCCCTTTTATCCATTTCTTCTATGAATCTCTTACTTAGTAAGTATTTTCATCTTTGCATCATGTTCATATTCAATTTTGCTTATACGGGTAATAGTCATGTCTCCTGCTCTAACTCACTGGTCGCTGTGAACGTTCGTACTGCCTCCTCGATTTATTTTGTCATACTCATTCCGGTTCTTCTAGATATTTACTATACTTTTGAGGTTGGTCGCAGATACACGTGGTGAGAGAAGAAGGGTTCCTGCCACATGGTAATACAAATTTTCCTATTGTTTCTTATCTTCATTTTTCCATCTTTTGGTACCTGTAGTCTGAGTTTGGACATTTATAGTAATGTACTATTGTCCAATCTGAAACAGGCATTTGTTTGGGTTAATTAGAATTAAATACTCAGACCTGAAGATAAATTTAATTCTTTTTAATCTTCGAATTTGGGCCGGTGATGATCTTTCCTATTATCGGCATTATGGCAGTGATTTTGCTTCTATGGTGATATTAATATTTCATGATTTCTTTCTTTATTTATTTTTATTATTACTTCTTTCTAATATACTATATGTATATATATATATATATATATGTATATATATATATATATATATATATATACATAAATACATACATACATGTATATATATATATATACATACATGTATGTATGTACAGAGTTCTGCTCGCCAAGTGGTCATGCACAATATATATGTGTATATATATATATATATATATATATATATATATATATATATATGTATATATATATATATATACATATATATATATATATATATATATATAGAGAGAGAGAGAGAGAGAGAGTCACCACAGTAGCTAGGCACTACAGGTGACATATATTTTGAAAAGCGCACAAAAAATCATCTGCAGCTGTGAGGAATGTACAGATTTGACGAAATTGCAAAAATGACCGATTTTCTGCTCTAAAAGTTTATAAATTTTGAACTAATTTGAATTTTATAAAACTTATCACCGAGTTCCGCCATCCGGGACCTTAAATGAAACACTACCGAATTTCGTAGTTGGTCCGAATCTTCAATTTTACGCTATAAACGACACATGCACGCACACACGAAAACACACACAGACATGCATATTCTTTTATTAACACTTTCCAACATAGTTTAAAAATGTTTGTGACTTTGTTCATTCTGTCTATCCGTTCGCACAATAACTGCCGTAAAAATGTCTTTTTCAAAATGAAATTTGAGTATGCTGTTGAGACGGTCTGTGGGACATATTGGAATACAAATGAATAATATCATCCAATTAATTTTGGATTGAACCCGGGCCGATAAAGTGAAATACAGTGAACCCTATGGGACCTCATTTTAAAATATTTTTAAGCGAAGTTCAAATTCACAAAATGTTTCGAAAATTTCAGAAAATATTTAAATTATACCATAAAATATATGAAAGAAATTTCAGCAAAACATATTAGGTAGTTTTTAAATAAAAATTAAAATAATAATGGCACCCACATTATATGAAGAGATCAGGTGACAAACGTCAAAATAAGATATAGTATATATATTTTTTCCCAATGTAAAAATCGTGATTTTTAGAGTTCTTTTAAATTTATATTTAGTGTTACATCTGTCCTAAAACCGCTTTATTTTCGCGTATTATCTATATACGGCGCCAGTGCAATTATAAGATTTTTGAGTTTAAATGATCATAACACTTTGATTATTTTTATAATGAAGCCTGATTTTAATGGATGAAGAATGTAAACAAGTGATTTATTAAGATGAGTTATTAAGAATTACAGAATTTTTTTCACGAAAAATTATTTAGTTCTGGTGCCTGGAATGAAAGTGATATGAATGAAACATTCATTGCTTTTACATAAAGATCCAGACGATCTATATTTAGATGACGTCATTTGAATAAAGTTCATATTTTTCCATGAAGTTTCAAGTTTTCAAATATAATAAATTATTGTAGTACTGTGATAATTTAAAATATGCATCGCATTTCAGAGATGTTTAAATAAAATTGCATTTCAGTTGGGAAATGTTTCATAATCAATGATTTATACATGATTGATCTTTCTCGTTATGTATGATTTCAAGATTAATTCCAACCACACTGCATAACGTTATCTTTAGAAATGCTTTATCGTTCATTTTCATAAAACAACGATACGAGTATGCGGTATTAAACTTATGCATGCATAAATAGCGATTTTCCAGACACATTTTTGCCCTCAGCGGAGAATACAATCTCCCGATCTGGACAAGCTCTATTTTTAGACGCAGTTTTACCACAGCTTCTGCTGTTTATTTTCTTTTCATCACTGCGGGCAGAACGGGAGATGTCCATAAATTTGCTAAATATCGTGAACCCCAAAACGAAGGGGGATAATAGACCGAAACAAATAGCTTTAGGTCCGGTCAACTGTAAACCGGGAGAATTTGAAAAGTAAAGAGCAGATTTCTATCGTTGTATTAAGCAGTTTATATGTATCCACTGAAGGTCATGTTAAAAGAGATCGGTTTGTTGCATATGCTACTCTGTCATACTATGGTAGTGTATTAAAATTGCTATTTTCTTTAAATTGTTTTAATACAGTAGCACTGCTTTTCAAAAAATATTGACGAAAATATCCTTTTTGAGATTTCCAGAACACGCCTTGAACACTGTTGAAAACATGCTCCTTTCGCTGTGACTCACTACACATTTCTTCCTTTTTTACTTTCCCTGCAATATATGGTAATGTATAGGGAAAGTATTAGAATCATTTCGAAAATCGCAACTCGAGTTTTCGACGGATCTATATATTTTGGGATTTCTAGAACACGAAAAAACTATTTTTAGCATGATGTATGTGTTTTTGTCTGTGTGTGTGTCTGTATATCTGTCTGTGTGTTTGTCTATGTAATTTGCGTATCCACTCTAACTCAAAAACTAATGGCCCAAATTTCATAAAATTTGGCAGATCCCTCGTGGGTGACCCTGGTGCTGATGAGATTTTGGTACGATTCAGGAATAAGGAGTCCGACTTTTTTTGCGAAATGGCCCGCAAAAATTATCTGTATCGACTCTAATTAAAAAACTAATTTACCATTAAACTAATTTATTTTTCACAAAATGTGATGAATAAATCACTTGTGAGTTACCCTGGTGCTGATTTGATTTTGGTACTATTCGGAAATGAAGAAACCGCCTTTACTCCGAAATGGCACGCAAAAATCAACAAAACCCAAAATAAAAGACTACGTAAGCTCACTAAATAGAAAGATTTAAACTAAATAGAAAGATTTCAATGATTTTTTTTTAAATATATATATATATATATATATATATATATACATTTCATGCGTTTAAAACATCTCCGATTTTTATATTAAAATATATTAAAGTTGACGTACTATCCAAAGTTCGTCTTTCTCAATAGCTGCTTAAAATATCGCAGAGCACTCCAGAAAAAAAAATTACAATTTCATAAACCCATTCATTGCATAAGTATATTTTTTTATCCGAGGCGCATCTTTGAATTTTTGAACGAATCTAGCAGTCTTCGGACCCAACTCGAGGTCGAAACGTACAGGGAAATGGACCAGACTCAGTTTGTTCAGGGGAGTAGATATTTTAGAATTGAAAGAGAGGGTCTGCGTGTTCCGCATCCTCATGAGTGGTATGTTGAGAATATAAGATCAATTGTGATTCTCTTATTTTTTGCTTTTGCAAAGAGCGCGTGCGATTTGGCATTTCGAGCTATTTAGAAAATATGGTGCAATTAGGTACTTATATTTGAGGCAAGCATATATATGCTCGCGTATATTTTGTAATTTAAGCATGCAGCAGGCGACTAAGACTTTCAAAAACATTTAATTATTTTAATTAATCCCTGCCATGAAACCTGAGCAACGTCGGGTACAGTTCCTAGTAATATATATTTTGATGGGAGAGAGAATAGGGGGGTGGGTTGGCATCTTTGACGTTATTGCTTTATTGGAGGGCGTCTTATGGCAAGTTTAAGATTATTTGTTCTGATCTTTGATGACACATGAGCTCTCTACTTAGTTTTTAAATACTATACACTTTTATGAGAAGGAGGTAGAGTGGAAAATATTGGCTTCAGTTGCGCAATATGGGTAAAGTTGGAAGGGCAATTGGCTCGATATTTTAATGGATAGGGCGTCTTTTGTCAAGTTGGAGATTATTAGTTCTGTTCTTTGATGAGACATGAGCTCCCTACTTCGCTTTTAATTACTGTTATGAAATATTTGCATGTAATGCAATTACTGTTCTTGCCCCGAGTTAGCCTCAGGAAAGAAAGACGGGGGGGGGGGGAGTAATTAGTCAATGTAGGCTATATATGTTAAGTTATGGCTACGATATTTCTCATAGACCAGTTGGGGCGATTTGGCTCCGTGGTTTGAGTGGCACATGACAGAAGTTGTAAATTGTTCATAAAAGTGATGTAGCAAAGGTGAAATTGCAAAACTACAAATCTCTCGAAATTTATAGCCGCTGTCAGGTGTTAGATCTCACCGGGGCCCGATCTGGGACCTCCCGGCTGTGAGAAACCCTCCGGTTATCAGTTCTAATGGGACGCATAGAAAATGAGCGTTACTACGCAACCCAATAATTTGGTGTGAATTAGAACCGCCCTTTCCTGGCACATAAGTGAAATAACAAATGAGAGGCCGAGGTGACTTCCACCCCAATTTTGTTCCTCACTCTAAAAAATCTGAACAGACTCGACTTTAAGATGTAAAATTAAACTACATCCTGATCTCGTGAGAGAAGGTCTCCAAGTGTAGGTGTGCACTTGCTTTAAAGACCGATCCGATATGCATTTTGATGCATTTTTAGGAAAGGTGTCCGCTGCCACTCTCTAGCGGCAACCATATGCATATAGCACTGAACCAACGCCTTTTGTACCCCGTTGCGAGCACGTACACTCAGGTGCAGCTCGTAGTCGGGCGCAACCATTCAGCAAATTAAGTTTATGAACACTCTAAGCCAAATCGAGCTAGTGCAGAGCCAGGCCGAGTTTTGTATTCATTTCGTTCCTATGACCGTGGCGGTCATAGGAACAGCGAGGACTTCGCCACTTTTGCTACGCATTACCACACAGCTCTGAAGATAGACGGCGTAGTATGAGCTACCCTTTGGACCCTTTAAACTACATTTAAGCCGTGACAACTGTGTGGCCTGCAAGGACGGTAATCGACAGCTCAGTGTCTATCTCACCTCTACGCGGACGGAGTGTTTACTGGGCACCAATCCTGGGTCCCTATGCAGTTTACAACACACGTCAGCTGAGTGCGTCAACCGTCATTGGAGCGGCATGTCTGAGGCAAGATACCGCAAAGTTTATTCGGGATGCGATCCCAACCGGCATCGACCTGCACTTAGTTCCCAGACCTCCCAAGAATCGCTGAACCAACCGGTAATTGGGCAGTGGAGAGTAGAGAGGACTGTGATCCTCAACTCCGTGATAATTCATGATGGAATCTCGAGTCGGCATTATCTCCGGAATCCGTGTGTTCCCATAAACTGTGTGATAGCGCATACATAGAATAAATACTTCACTATGAACTGGAATTTTCCGTATTTGGAATTGCAACCCATTTCATCGGTGTGGGGGTATTTTTTTCTCAATTTTCAACTATGATGTAATTTATTATTTGTATGCTAGTATAAATCAAAGTGTCAGTGTAAAATTAAACTTTGGGAAATTTCCCTTGCTGTGCAACTTGTATTTTAAATTAATGAGAATCTGAAATAGGAATTATCTATCCCATACACCCCTGAGGTCAAGCTTGGTATTTTTAAGTGTAGTGTATTAGTATTATAAGTAATGTTTCATAATTGATGTGTTTAATAAATGTGTTAGTGGCCACAAATTCGACTAGTTCTTTTAGTATAACGCAATGTACTTTTGATCTACTCAGATCCCACTATACAATTTTCAGAGTCAACTGGGGGACACTATGGATAAGTATTAGTATTGTATTTATGTAATTTTTACTCCACCACAAATACTATACATTTTTATGCGAGGGAAGTAGAGTGGTAAATATTGGATTCAGTTGAGTTAAATGAATAAAGCAGGAAGGGCAACTGTCTCATTATTTTAATGGATAGGGCTTTAGTCCAGTTGGAGATTCTTGGTTCTGTTCTTTGATGAGACATGAGCTCTCTACTTAGCTTTTAAATACTATTCATTTTTATGAGATGGAAGTAGAGTGGAAAATATTGGCTTCAGTTGAGTAATATGAATAAAGTAGGAAGGGCAACTGGCTCTGTGTTTTAATGAATAGGGCGCCTTTTGGCAACTTGGAAGTCAGCAGGGGTGGCTCGTGACTTTACGGATGGGTGAAGCAGATTAAGTGGCGGGATTCTTCCGTCCTTCTTAACAACAAACATCATCAAAACACATCGCGCTACTGGCACGTGTTATCATATAATATCAAAGAATAGCCAAACGAATCTGAAAAATATGCCAAATATTAATAATAATCCATTCAACCGATAACGTCAGGTAAAGCAATGTGGAACGCTGCTTTGCCTGTACCTCGATCGATAGGGCCTTTATTTGTTAGCTTAAGATTGGGGGTTTGACTCTTCGCTGAGATATAAGGGCTCTACATGACTTTTATATAGGGTGTATTGAAAAGATTGCACGATCTCTTAAACAATTAGTCGTACTCCCATGGTTCCAATTAAGTAAATGCTTTAATGCGTAACAAATGCTTTAATACGTAAGAAATGCTTTAATCAAGTGACATCTTATAGGAAAAACATACAAAATCTAACATTTCATACGGGTTCCCTAAAAATAAGTTCTCAGTAATAAAAATATTTTCCATGTCCCATTTTTTCACAACATTTAGCATGTTTAAATTTAAACAAGCCATAGCACTCATCGTAGAATATTACATCCCACTCTGTGTCTGTTCCAATTTAAAAGCAGTTTCAATGAATCTTCGGTGGTTTATTCTCCTTTCGTTACTGTGGGTATAATTGATGATGTCCATACATCCGGTAACTACCATGAATCCCGATACAAAGAATGATAATGATTCGTAACAAATTGCTCCAGATAATATTATTCGCAAACTAGGGGCATTTCTAAAGGAAAAAATTGACAGCTTTTATCGATATATGCCACAGGTAATATCCATCCGAGCTTATTATGAAAGGAAAAGTATTAATAGGAGATTCTGTTGATTATTCTCCTTTCGTTACTGTGGTCATTATTGATGATGTCCATAAATCCGGTAACTACCATGAATCCCGAAACGAAAGATGATAATGATCCGAAACAAATTGCTTAAGATAATATTATTCGCAAACTAGGAGAATTTCTAAAGGAAAAAATAGACAGCTTTTAGCGATATATTCTATAGATTATATCCATGCGAGGTTATTGAATTACTTAGGATAATATTATTCGCAAACTAGGAGCATTTCTAAAGAAAAAAAAATAAACAGCTTTTATCGATATATTCCACAGGTTATATCCAAAAAAAAAAAAAAACAGCTTTTATCGATATATTCCACAGGTTATATCCAGGGGCGCGGTAGCCCATTGGTTAGCGCGCTGGAGTTGTACTCGGTAGGCCCGGGTTCGATTCCAGCCACTGCCAAAACTGCCGCCGTGTTCATGCGGAGTACGATCACGTTAAACATGTGGGTCCGAAAGTCCTTCCGAGAGGTTGGTGGTAGGGGAAGGAGGGTACGGTCCCTGTGGATGCCTCCCCCACTGGGTTCCGGTCTAAATTGGGTGGCACTTCCCGACCGTCCAAACAGTTACCTTACACCTTTCTGGTAGGTCGGACGGTCTGGGTTTCAACAACAACAACAGGTTATATCCATGCGAGGTTATTGTGAAAGCAAAAGTATTAATAGGAGCTTCTATGGATTATTCTCCTTTCGCTATTGTAGGCAGAGCGGATAAATAAATCCGTTAACTGACGTGAATCCGGAAATGAAGAGTGGGCCATAACAGATAACTTTAGGTATGGTCAACCAAAAACTGGGAGCATTATAAAGGAAAAGAACATAGTTTATCTATATATCTATTATGCGGCAGATTATCTATCTCTATCTCTCTCTCTGTATATATATATATATATATATATATATATATATATATATATATATATATCAACTTTCACTCGATAACATCCTAGAAAACTTTCCCAATTATAGTGACTAACATACATTTAAATATATATATATATATATATATATAATTATTTATTAATTATATAAATAAATAAAAATGAAAAATAATAAACTAAATCAAAAAATTAGAAAAATCGGAAAATAAGATGCATTAACATTAATGTTTTGAATTTTATTTTCGCAAAAAAATTGTAACTTTTGCCAGTATTGAGACTACAATTTGAGCGCCCTTATAATGGTGTATAGTGGCATTCTCGTTTATCCAGTTTTCCTATGAATTGCTTGTTTAGTAAGAATTTTCATCTCTGATTCATGTTCATATTCATGATTGCATATATGTGTTGTTCATTTTCTGAATTGCTTGTCCGGTCTCCAGCTTAGACTCACTGGACGGGTCAGGGAGTATTACTGTGAACGTTCGTACTGCCTCCCTGGTGGAATTTCGACTTGTTCATTCCGGTGCTTCTAGATAATTAAACTGTTGAGGTTGATCGTGTATACACGTGGTGGAAGAAGAAGGGTTATGCCGCATGGTAATACAAATTTTCTTAATGTATCCTATTTTCATTTTTACTTTTCCTGCAATACATGGTAATGTATAGGGAAAGTATTGGAATCATGCCGAAAATCGCAACTCGAGTTTTCGACGGATCTACACGTTTCGAGACCTCTAGAATACGAAAAAACCATTTTTAGCGTGACGTCTGTCTGTGTGTCTGTCTGTCTGTGCAGATTTTGTATCCACTCTAACTAAAAAACTAATGGACCGAATTTCACAAAATTTTGTAGGTAAGTCACTTGTGGGCGGGGCTGGTGCTGATTAGTTTAGGGTACGATTCGGAATAAAAGAAGCCCGCCTTTTTTGTGAAATGGCCCGCAAAAGCTTGTATCCACTGTAGCTGAAAAACTAATGGACCGAATTTCACAAAATTCGGTTGATGAGTCACGTATAGGTCACCCTGGTGCTGATTAGATTTTGGTACGATTCAGAAAAAAATAACCTGCCTTTTTTTGCACAATGGCCCGCAAAATTTTATCAAAATCTAAACTAAAAAGCTACGTATGCTCAAATATATCCATTAAATGCTTGTTTAATGCGTGATTTTTAACGAAGAAAAGAATAAGTCCAACCCCATTACACTAGGACTAGCCGTTCTTGAGATATATTAGTTTTTTTCGTATTTTTCCACGCCACCTTTGAAAATAAGTCCAGTTATCAAATGAGAACGAAAATTGAATTAAAAGTGAATTAAATTTAATTGAAATAAATAGGACGTGGATATAAGTTTGCAGGGAAAGTCATGTACTGCCCAAATAAGATTTTTTTATGCCTGTAGTCTGAGTTTGGGTATTTATAGTAAAGTACTATTGTCCAATCTGAAACAGGCATATGTTTAGGTTGGTTAGAGTTAAATACTCAGACCTGAGCAGGAATTTAACTCTGACTAATCATCGAATTTGACTTGGTGCTGTTCTCTACTCTTGTCGGCATTGTGGCCGTGGTTTTGCTTCTATGGTGGTGTTGATATTGCCTTTTTTTCCTTTTGTTACTATTATATATTTCTAATAAATATATATATATATATATATATATATATATATATATATATATATATATATATATATATATATATATATATATAAATATATATATATATATTTATATATATATTTATATATATACATATATATATATATATACATATATGTATATATATATATATATATATACATATATATATACATATATGTATATATATATATATATATATATATATATATATGTATATATATATATGTATATACATATATATATATATATATATATATATATATGTATATATATATATATATATATATGTATATATATATATATATATATATGTATGTATATATATATATATATATATATATATATATATATATGTATATATATATATGTATATATATATATATATATATATAAAAGTTTCAAAAAGTACAATACGTGGAAAGAAGCCAACAGGGATATACGAATAGGCCTAGGGGGATTGTGACCCCTAGTTCCCGGTTAAAAGTCGACTTTTACTCCAATGGAAACGCTCCCGGAGCCAGTATATGCCTGTGGCCATATTTCCAGGAAGCATCAGAACAAAAAACGCACTCCGCTCGAAGATACGCGGACAATGTGGAACCAACAAAGAAACGGTTTGCAACCGACATCGAATAAGATGAAAAGCACGAGAGCAATATTGGAATGAAAGCAAAACGCGCCACACGCCATGTCTATCTATCCAGTCGAAATAGAAAAATGAAGATGCGCACGCAGTCGTTAAAGACGTTGCCAGCTTAAATTATATATCGAAGGTGTTGCCAAAATCGGTTCGAAAAGCATTCGCTTCTTTCTTATACAATGTATTATAATAATGTTTGATGAATCCCAATGGGTAATTCTGTCTCAAAGCCTCCCCGATGAAGACTGCGTCGCTCTGTACTCTATCTCTTGTATGAGAATGTATACGTGCGTTGCGTAAGAAAGGGTTTACCATGACGTTACGAAAAACTGCATGACTCAGATTGGATTTCCAATTTATGATGTAATTGATTTCCATGTCAAAGTGCTTACGTTTGTCGTATAGTCGTGTGTACGTGGGTTCGTTCTCCTTGATATATATATATATATATATATATATATATATATATATATCTTTTTATATATATGTACATATATGTATATATATCCACAGCGAAATCGGAAGACAGGGAGATAAGGCGTAAATATTTGTCAACTCCTCAACAAGAGTTAAAAAACTGTTGATTTTTGAAATATGTATGAAGTCTTTATATAATATTGGAGACTGGCAAATATATTCAAATACGAATATATGCCCGGTGACACAATAGTAGAGTGTTTGTGTTATCGACATACCGTTAAACTAGTCTCTAATTGTAAAGCATATCGATGAGAAGATACTTCAAATCTGTAACAGTTGACCATGAGCAGACTGTGACAAAAATAAAAAATGTAAATATTGATATATATCCAGACAAGATCCCAAATGGGTCAAATGATTTTTTTAACTTTCATAATTATCACCACCAGCATATGAAGAATATTAAATTTCGCAAATGCCAATCTAAACGATGCAAACTGTGTCCAGTGGCTAATCCACAACAAATTTCTACAGACAACAAAAGTAGAAGAATTTTTTGCAAGAGCTATAATGTGGTTTATTGTATTGAATGTTTAAAATGTCAAGCTAAATATATAGGCCAAACGCAGAATCCTTTAAACATTCGAATAAATCTGCACCGAAGCCAGGTAGGAAAGGTACAACAGGAAATGCCCACTGCTAATTTGGAACTGAGACATTTTAAAGCCCATGGGTTCACCAACATCATGGTAACTATAATTGATATAATACCAAATAAATCGGAAAGATTATGGTGGGAGAGCAACCATATTAAACAATTCAATACGGCTTATCCATATGGCCTTAATACATTAATATTTAACGAAAACTGTAATAAAGAAAGATGCAGAAATAGTTCTACATACCCTCTATCTGAAAATCTTATAAATAAAAAATCCCACCGATGGCAAAGAGGAAGTAAAAAACAACACAATAATTATATTAAAACAGAAGAAAAAATATTGAAATTTTTAAAAACTGAAAACACGATGAAAATTGGATGGATTAAGAACTTGGCCTATAGTATCAAGCTTAAATATCTACAGAAAATATGGAATTACATAATACACTTCAACTTAAAAGAAAGCAATTGCCAAAATGAAGAAGCAAGTACTAATATTGATATCCTATTGGATTTAATCAAACTCAGAGCCAGAATTTTTAATTTAACACTTACAAAAAGTGAAATTATAAAACAATCTAAAGAATTTTTTATTACAACTTTCAAGAACAAACTGTATGAGAACATTCCATTCCATTCTATTTTAAATCATATTAACGTATATCTTCCTTTGTCCAATATAAAAATCATGATCAATTATAGATTCGTCAAAACCAACGGAAGGAAACTTTTCAATTATAACAAAATTTGTCAAGATGTTGCATCAAATAATGTGGATTCTTGTAATTGTCATGAGAATATTCATAGTGACACTCATCATAAGCATATAATCTCCGGAAATCTAGATTTTATCAAAGACAAAAGACTTAAAAACCTTCTTCAACTCGGTACAAAGTACCGTATACAAGAATTTAAAAATGTATACGAAGAATTTTATAATGATCTCGACATCTTCATTTATAGATTGGCGGTAAAACATAGTTTACCAGTACAAGCATTTAATGAGTGGAAATATAAATTTTACAAAGAGTTTTGTCACTACTACCCGCAGCACTGCAAAAACAATAGAGAAAATAAAGTTCCATCCTCGTTCAAGCAAATTAAAGAAGAATATGTATTAACATATACCGATAAAATTGTATCAAATTATGCCTTCACCTGTAAAAAGTTCTACGTGGATACACTGAACCAAAGTTACAGGGACAGTGAAATGTATGCTTTAATACCCAGTAACGCATTGATACTGACAAAAAGAATAGAGGCACTTTACAAAAGAATAGGAATTGAAATTAAAACAATAAAATATCCATATTTGGTCCTGATCCCCAAATTACACAAAACACCTGTCAAGTTTCGAACTGTGACGGTGGGATGTGGTTCATATTTGGAAATAGCAAACAAAAAACTTTTGGATTTACTCATAATAGTTATGCATGATATCAAAAGACATAACTCTATTATGATAAAAAACGGACAGGAACTGATAAACCGACTAAAGTTTTGTCATAACGATATTAACTTTAGGAGTTACGACTTCCGAGATCTTTTTAACAATATTGATTTGGATAATTTACAATTGATTCTGAAAGATCTACATGAAGAATACGATCTAAAGCAATTTATAACTTATAGAAGATACATAGACTTAGTAGAATTGGTATTGAAAGAAAACATACTACACGACGGAAGCAATTTTTACAAACAAATCAAGGGCATACCTATGGGAGGGAGTTGCTCGTCAATACTAGCAGATATATATCTATCTAAATACGAAAGAGGCACTCATATCCTATCGGAAATGCCCTACTTCCGTTATGTCGATGATGTGATAATTGGGGGCTTTGAAAACACCCCATGTTTAGACTTTTCATTCTACCCAAGCGAATTGGATTTAAGTTTTAAACCAGGCAGCATTAATTTTCAAAACCTCTTGATGAAAATACGGTTGAGAGTTCTAGAAAAAGTTTAGAATGGATATGGAAGTGTTTGTGTGTGTGTGCGTGTGTGTGTGCGCGTGTATGTGTGTGTCTGTGTGCGCGTGTGTGTGTGTATGTGTGCGTATGTACGTGTATTTATGAATGTGAAGCTATGATAACCTTAAAACTCATTAAATTTATATTTAGACTCACACAATTTATATAATAAATTAGAATGATACGCAAAGCAAATTTAGCTTGACGACAGAGTGGAATAGGAATACCTGTGAGCCTGGTTAGCTGCAGCTAGGTGTGTGCACGTGCGTGTGCACTCTAAAACGAATCTATGCATACACATTATATTTACATTTAGACACATTTTCTAAAAAACAGACTAACTTGAATAGACTGACTTTAACTTGATGGTAGAGGGGTAAAGAAAACTGCAAGCGTCTTCTGAACAATTCGGAAAAAGAAGGATAGCTAAGCCACTCGATATCCCAATAGCCAAGTTTTCGTCTTCTGGCCAGGGAATTATTAATCTTTACCGTGTCCCCTCGACAAAAAAAATTCTGGAAACCATATAAAACGTTTATAGCAAAGAAGGTACCTTGACCCACAGAAGGTGGGTCTGAGTTTCGCGGGCCTCCAGCATTTGCTTAATTTGCTACGGTCAATATCGGCCTTGCTTCTGGCCAGCCGAAAAATGATGGTTCAATTTTTACTTTCCCTGCAATACATGGTAATGTATAGGGAAAGTATTGGAATCGTGTCGAAAATCGCAACTCGAGTTTTCGACGGATCTACACGTTTCAAGACCTCTAGAATACGAAAAAACCATTTTTAGCGTGACGTCTGTGTGTGTGTCTGAGTGTCTGTCTGTGTGTCTGTGTGTCTGTGTGTCTGTCTGTCTGTGCAGATTTTGTATCCACTCTAACTAAAAAACTAATCGACCGAATTTCACAAAATTTGGTAGCTAAGTTACTTGTGAGTGAGTCTGGTGCTGATTAGTTTTGGGTACGATTCGGGATAAAAGAACCCGCCTTTTTTGCGAAATGGCCCGCAAAAGCTTGTATCCACTCTGACTGAAAACCTAATGAACCGAATTTCACAAAATTCGGTAGATGAGTCATTTGTGGGTTACCCTGGTGCTGATTAGATTTTGTTACGATTCGGAAAAACATAACCTGCCTTTTTTTTGCAAAATGTCCCGCAAAAATCGTCAAAATCTAAACTAAAGAACTAAGTATACTCAAATATATCCATTAAATGCTTGTTTAATACGTAATTTTTAATGACGAAAAGAATAAGACCAAACCCATTACACTAGCACTAGCCGTTCTCGAGATATTTTAGTTTTTCGTATTTTCTCTACGCCACATTTGATAATAAGTCCGGTTACCGAAAGAGAACGAAAATTGAATTAAAAGTGAAATAAATTTAATTAAATAAAGAGAACGTGAATATAAACGTCTGCAGAGAAAGTCATGTGCTGCCCACATCAGATTTTTACTTTCCCTGCAATACATGGTAATGTACAAGGAAAGTATTGGAATCATGTCGAAAATCGTAACTCGAGTTTTCGACGGATGTACACGTTTCGAGACCTCTAGAATACGAAAAAACCATTTTTAACGTGACGGCTGTGTGTGGTCTGCGTGTCTGTCTGTGTGTCTCTCTGTCTGTCTGTCTGTCTGTCTGTCTGTCTGTCTGTCTGTGCTGATTTTGTATCCATTCTAACTAAAAAAACTAATGGAACGAATTTTATAAAATTTGGTAGGTAAATCACTTGTGGGCGAATCTGGTGCTGATTAGTTTTGGGTACGATTCGGAATTAATGAACCTGCCTTTTTTGCGAAATGGCCCGCAAAATATTTTATCTACTCTAGCTAAAAAACTAATGGACCGAATTTCACAAAATTCGATAGATAAGTCACTTGTGGCTCACCCTGGTGCTGATTAGATTTTGGTACGATTTGGAAAAATATAACCCGCCTTTTTTGCTAAATGGCCCGCAAAAATCTACAAAATCTAAAATAAAAAACTACGTATGCTCAAATATATCCATTAAATGCTTGTTTAATACGTAATTTTTAACGAAGAAAAGAATGAGACCAACCTCATTACACTAGGACTAGCCGTTCTCGAGATATTTTAGTTTTTCGTATTTTCTCTACCCACCTTTGAAAATAACTCCAGTTATCAAATGAGAACGAAAGTTGAATTAAAAAAGTGTAATTTTTTTTTTAATAAAGAGAACGTGGATATAAGTCTGCAGGGAAAGTCATGTGCCGCCCACATCAGATTTTTCTCTGAGGTATCAGTTCTGTGACTTCTACATATCATTAGGTAGGCATTCGGGCCATAATATGTACACAAATTCATACTTGAAATGCTTCTGCATTATTTTCATAAAATATCTTTATGATGTTCCATATTCATGTGTGCATAAGTAACAATTTTTTCAGATATCTCTTTGGATTTAACGAAAAATACAAACTCCTATCTCTTCAAATTTCACCTTTAGACGCAGTATTACAGGAGTTTCAGTAGTCTGTTCTCCTTTCGCTACTGTGGGTAAAAAGGATGATGTCCATGAATCCGATAAATACTGTTGTGGTGAAAATAAAATTAGAGGGAAGCAGGGAGCATTAAATTTGGTGAAAACAGTATTTAAATAGTAATTAATAATTAGGTTAAATCGGGCTTGAGATCGTAATAGTGCGTACAAGTCATGCGTCTAACATGTAACCCACCGGTCGTACAGTCAGTCCGGTGTCAATGTAAATTCGAGATAGTAATAGTGCGTACAAAGTTATGCGTCTAACATATAACCCATCTGTTGGGCACTCCGGCGTCAACATGTAAATAAACCTAATGGACCTAAGCTATAAAGAAACTACTTATTAACGACACATTTGATTTTTCTCACATAATTATTTATTTCAGCACTTTTGACTAATAATTTCAATTATTAATTTTACAATTACAATCATTTTTATAATTTTAGGATTTATATTCAATCTCAATTTTCTTGGAGGAGAGTGCGATGAAGAAGTAATTATATAAAAAACTTATTTTGGTTAAATTCGAATTCCTTATAGGAAATAAGGAAGTACCTACCTGTATTGGATGTCATTCTTGTTGTCGGATTTATTGCTCGCATCATCATGGTCATCGCCATCCTTGGGGCGGGGAGGGGGATGCCGTAGCCTTGAATTTTAAGACTGTTCTTTTCGGTCATATCCACATAGTTTGCCACTTGGTTCACCAGTTTTTATCGAATCATTTCCAATACTACAATTGGCACGTCTTTTGTCCAATTCTCATCATACCTCACGTGCCATGACTTACTTCCAACTCATTTTTTGTTCGATGACTTTTTGCTCTGGCTCCCCCTGCATTACGTAACCCTGGGCTCACTGACTTGTGCGGTTACGTAAGAACGCTGTTATTGGCCTCAGATATGTTGGGCGTAACAGCCCGAGTTTCAGAATAAGGGGGCCTTATGATGTGTGTGGGCCTTGTTTATGGGGCTTATTTCTTACTCCACATAAATTTATTTGCAATTAATGCTACCATCTGGCGACCGTCTGTCTGCATCCATTGTTGACACTTACAAATTTTATTTCGATTATCTGGTACTCGTTGTTTGAGGACATAAATGCCTTATAGTCAATTTGAGTACGAAAAAAAAACACACTTTCGTCATCACAGAACGCATGTATTATTTTAAAACTATATATATTCCAATGGCCAGGCACTGACTCTTTCATCTTCGCCTATATATCAGCCAAAACCTCTTAGCCGTCATATGACGTTACCCCAGCGCACCAGTGGGGGTGGGAACACATTGCACCCAACAACACAAACATCCATGCCTGAAGTGGGACTCGAACCCACAACCCGGCGGTCGAACGAGTACGAAGAAACGCTTGCCTTTGACCGTTCGACCACCACGTCGGCTTTTAAAACAATATAAATGTCGAAAATCACATTTTGAGGAAAAACACATTAAGAGCACAGTTTTTAACACAATTTTTATGGAGGGGGAGAGCTAATCTTTACCTATTGATAATTTTGTAAATAAAACTTTAGATTTGAATGCGGATTTTTGTAATCGATGTAAGATAATGCCAAAAATGGTGCACAGATTTTGCTCATTTGAACGTCTACTTCTCCTTCAAAAAGTCTAGTCAGATTCCATCTGCATACCAATCTGTGCAAGTTCTATTTTGAGACGTAATTTACTGAGAATCTGATGCTTTCTTTCTTCTTCTACTTAAGTGATGAGGACGCTGATGTCCAATAAATCCGCTAACAACGACCGCAAAAGGAAGAGAGACGTAAACTCCGAAAAAAATACTTTAGGTAAATCCTGCAGAATACAAAGAATGTGCTATTAAAGTGAAGATTAAACAGCTCTGGCCGATATAATGTTGCAATGCTTAAGTGCAGTGCAACTGTGTTAAAAATAGAAATTTTTAGCAGTGCAACTGTGTTAAAAATAAATGCAGAATGCGATTTTGAGTGGAAAAAAATGGACAGCAAGATCCCAATGTAATATTCTGTGAAAATAAATTGTAATAAGCATATGGTCATATCGGTAAAGCTTGGATTTTCGTTTTCAGTGCAAATGAGCTTAATTGAACACCAAAAGAAAGCTTGAGCCAATTTGCTTGGCCAAACTCTGATTTGGCGTTCCACTCTTAACCTGCTTATCTAAATAATAAATTCAAAGCATTTCAGAAACGACCGTGTACTTACTGTATTTGATTTTCATAGCTTTCTATGTTGTAATTTAGTTATTAATGTAGATATATTATTTCTGAATATCCTCAGTTTTTGGCTACTCAGGGTAACCAGAAAAACCATAGTGCTGTAGATATCACGCGGTATTGCGGACAGACATACAAATTTTTTCTTTTATTAACATTGATTATTCCCTGCGCATTTATCTACTGGTGTGATATGATATGTATTTCTTGACTACCATACACACGTTTTGTGTGTTTCTGATGCCGATTCTAACGCACAAGACAATGCTCCTCTTTTTTTTTTGTCTATTTTGCTTTCTTGCCAAATTCTTTATCCTAACTTTGTAAGTTTCTCCATAGGGACTCTACAATCACTTTTATTCGATCGAATATCATCCATTTACTAGAGATAGATCTACCGCACAAACGAACTCATGGACTATTCCTACAACAAAGTTATTGCGGTGTTCCTAGGAAGCTTATATGAGTCAACCTCGACCGCTTAATGGAATCTATATAAACAGAATTGAAATTCTGTCTGTATATGTGTTTGTGTTAGTGTGTGTTAGTGTGTGTTAATAAGTTAGTGTGTGTGTATTTGTGTGTGGGGGTACGTGTGTGCGTGTGTGCGTGCGTGCGCTTGTCTGTTTAACACGAGAAAATGCTTGCACCAACTTCTAAAAATAATAGTAAACAACAACTTTTAAACAGCTCAGCAAAGTATGTGCTCTTGCATACATTGGGATTTAAATGCTCCTATATCTATATAAATGAAATTGAAAATCTGTGAATGTGTTAATTTGTGGATATATTTGTGTGTTTATTTGTCTCATCATCACGAGAGAACGACTGCACCGAATTGGGTGAAATTTTCGAGGTAGACTTGAAATAGTCCCACTTAAAATTGAGTCCATGTTTCGAGTTTCTAAGACCAGGGGTTATTGGGATATTCATAGTACTATATTCATAGTATTAAGCCTTCCACTGAAATAGGATTATGCAAACGATATTTGTTCCGCACAGTTATTTGAAAAGAAATATCATGTTGCTAAGCAACGGAAAGAAACCTAATGAATTTATATTTGAAGAAAAATATCATGGTGCTAAGGAAAGGAAATTAAACCAAATGTGTTTATATTTAAAAAAAATACATCTTGTTGCTAAACATTGCAAAGCAACGGGATTAAACCCAGTGACTTTAAATGTAAAAAGAAATATTATGTAGCTATAAGCAACGAAACTAAACGCAATGAGTTAATACAGCAGTATTTTTTTTTGATTTAAATAATAAAGAGATGTATCTAAATAAATGCTTATCAAAATTGCAAATTTTGATTGGGTTATATCCATGACGACCTTTGGGTGTAAAGAATACGGAGATTATTGATATTTTCATATTCTTACGTTATCTGTTTTATTTTAGCAACGATTTTTCAAATCCATATATTGTAGTACGGATATATCTTCTACCACACGAATACACTCTTCCAATGTACGAAAATATAAGTAGAACGAGTATATCGTTTAATCTGCGAGAATATAAGTAGCGAGGGGAATATCTTCCCATACAATTTTAAGGCTTTCATTTTGGCATATATTGATTCAATTTCATATTTTTCGTAAATTTGTTTGCAAACGGGGATCAGGATGTTTCATATTTCAGACCTGCCTCTGAAGATAATTTAATATAGCGAAAACAGAGATTCTTAAACTTCTTTTTAGGTGCATTAAATGTTTTCGTGACATGTTTTGAATAACAATGTCGTTTAGAATTCTATAGGAATTTGTCCACGATTGCGAATATTTAGTTTCTTTATATTGTATATTCCGTACGAAGAACGAGTGTACTGCTAGTTTTAATTATTATTAAAACATTCCAAAACAGTACAATTCATTTCAATAACAAAAATCTGAAGCGGCATAACAGCAGTTTTTTATTCATTCACTCCAGTACTGAAATGGAATCTTTTGAACGCCTCTGAAAATGAAATTTATCTACTTTGTTAATCCTTGTCGCTTGGAATTGTTAATTTAATAATATGGATTTAAAATAAATCGAGTTATATCGTTCGTTGCGCAGATGCATTTTGCTAAAGGATTGAATAGAATTTGCACTTAATTAAGGGGTCGTAATATAATTGCGTTTTGTTAGGGGGTCAAAAAGTAATTGCGTTTTGTTTGGGTGTCGTTATATTATTGCGCTTTACTAAGGGGTCAAAAAGCAAACGTGTTTTGTTAGGGGTCCGAAAGTAATTGCTGTTTGTTGGGGGCTCGCAAAGTAATTGCGTTTTGTTAGGGAATCGTAAAATAATTGTGTTTTGTTAGGGGCTAATAAAATAGTTGCGTTTTTGTAAGGTATCATAAAGTGATTGCGTTTTATTTGGGGCTTGTTCAGTGATTGCATTTTTGTTAAGGAAACGTAATGTAATTGCGTTATGTTAAGGAATCGTAAAGTAATTGCGTTTTGTTAGGGGTTCGTATAGTAATTAATAATATTGATTGGGAGATGTACATGGTTTAGGGTTATGTAAACATCGCAGGTAGGTGGATAGGAAAGAATATGTTACATAAATCTAACACTCCGTTATATCATGCGCTTAATACCTATTTTAATAGAATAAGCCTTCCTTCTGTATAAGAATTCCATTAAATGGAACATTTCCAGAGACCAACTGGTTAGAGCTTTGGCAGTCAAATCCACAAGTGTTTGGTTCGAATCTATGGTACAAAGATCGTGCCCTGATATTCGTATAACCTAATGTTTCCCCATTAGGAATTCTGTTATTAAAAGTTCTCTTGGTACGTAAAACGCTGTGGTGTTTCCATTCGAAAACAGCTGACTTTTTTCTAGCCGATTTCTTCTGTTAAGAATTTTAAAAATAAATGCCTTTCAGCATAGTATGCTATAAGTATGTAATTGCAAGTATTTATATAACGCTGAGCACATATACTTATGATTACGGATGCTTTAATTATGTAATTGTAAATATTTTGTATAACGCTGAACACAATACTTACAATTACGCATGCTAGAATTGTAAGTATTTGTGTAACTCTGAACAAGAAAGCCGACTGATAGAGTTTAACAATTGACCAGATAACTTTCGTACCACGGTTCCAGACTTCTTTTGATAGTTGGATTTTTCATCTTCATATTTCTGTTAACTTTTCGCTTACATTTTTAAAATTTTACTATATTTTTCATTGTAACAAGAAAACTATTACAAAATGACTTTATTACTCTTCTCATTTTAACTAATTCCTCTTTTGTTTCGTTTTTCTTCCAGACAGCGGATTAGAAAGGGTTTTCTTAAGCTATTTTATTCCGGAAAAAGTTCTTTTTCTCTTCAGCGCTAAATGAAATGTGTTTGTTAGGGGGGGACAGACTACACGTGTGATACAGGACCGCTGACCAATCAACCCAAACTACTAAGAAAGAAATTGATGCGGGCAACATGCAACTCTTTCTATAACTCAGATTCATTCATTCTTTCTTTAAATGGATTAAATGTGAGTTTCATCTCACAAAATAGCATGTGAAATGGAAACTTACTTAAAATTACACCGCATTTGCATTTTTAGAACTTATTCCCTTTCCAGTTAGTCACTTATTGCATTTCTAAATGACGTAAGTTACCAAAATTAAAAAAAAAAAACAAGAACTGAAGTAGCTCAAGAACGGTTCATCATATAGTAATAGTGTTTATTTTATTAGCTTATTCATAAAAACATTGGTGAATGAAAAAGCATTTAATGTGTTTATTTAAGCATATTTTGTTTATTTCAGCTTTCGTCCATTTTTGAGAGCCATTTCGAAAAAATACCAGTACTATTTTTTCCAGCTGCACCAAAACCTAATCAGCACCAAGGTATCAAATAAGTGACTTAAAAATCAAATTTCATGGGAAGTTTTTGAGCTATACATCACGAAAACTGACAGACACAAACAGATGTCATGTTAAAATTTGATTTTCCTCATTTTCTACTAGTCGATTTCATTACTTTCCCTAAACACAACCATGTATTGTAGGGAAAGTAAAACAAAAGAACATTAAACTAGCCGTCCACGTTCAATTCATATACAGTTTCATATACAGGGTGGTTCAAATTAAACGTGAGGTGTTTAGACCTCTCTGTAGAAAAATCTATTGGGTGAATTGTAACAAAATCTCGGTCACATACTTTCCTGAGTATGCGATTTCGATTTCTAAAGGAAAAGAAATAGTTACAATTTCGGCCGCTAGGGTAAAATCTGGCGCTGCTGTCACCGTAATTTACACATCGCACAGTATATCTTACAATCGTCGCTTGTAAAAGGGATCACAAAGCCTGTTGTCACAAATCCACGACTAGCGAAGGGCCAGGAAGCTCGCCTTACCGAATAGCCAGGTCGTTACTTGTTTAACTCTTCTATCAAGGAAATAGCAATGCTTCTACCGCACATTTCGACAGAAAAAAAGGTTTCCATTGAGGTCCACTCACCATTTGTAATTTTCGGAACTATCTTTTTTGCCAATATTTGTTAGATGAGTTGGACAATATGCAAGCAGCGGAGACTACAACGGCAAATCTCACCCATGGCGGCCAAAATTTGAGTTAACTTTCCGAATCGAAACAGCATCCTTTTAATCGAAACAGCAAACTCTAGAAAGTACATGTACGAAATTTGGTTGCGATTTGTCGGGTATTTTTTCCTACATAGAGGGTCAAACGACACCTCGCGTTTAATTTGAATCACCCTGTAACTTCCTTACACTGATGTCGGCATATTATGAAGGCATATTATTCTTACATATACAAAATCTATATAGAAACACAATTACTGAAATTTATTGTCCATTCACTACTACTGGAAGAAGAGACGATGGCCATAAACACGCTAACGACCTGGAAAGAAGGGTGATAATGATCTGAAACAAATAGCTTTTGGTAAAGTTCCGAAAGTGAACAACTTTTATGGATACAGTATAGCGTTACTTACATGAAATGGTATCAGCATAAAGAAGGCAATGTTGCATGCATAGGTATATAGCATAGGTATATAGCATGTATATAGCATGGGAAAGCTTCTCTCTCTTTGTAAATGATTTTTCTCTCTTTCTAAATTAAAACCAAATTTTTCGTTATTCTATTGATGATTGATTTACCGTGCCAAAATTCTAATGGGGGCAGCACATGACTTTCTCTACAGGCTCAAATTAATTTTCTCTTTGTTTCTTTAATAATTCATTAAACTGCGTTTAATTTCACAGAATAACACGCATAATTATTTGAAATGACACTGAATTTGCACCTTTAATTCAATTTTTGTTTTCATTTGGTAACTGGAAGTATTTTCCAAGGTGACGTACAAAAAATACATAAAACTGAAATATTTCGAGAACAGCTAGTCCTAGAGTAATGGGTTTGATCCTATACTTTTGATCGTCAAAAATTATGTGTTAAACCAGCATTTAATGGATACATTTGAGAATGCGTAATATTTTATTATACATTTTGAAGATTTTTACGGGCTATTTCGCAAACAAAAAGACAGGTTCCTTTTTACCGAATCATACTAAAATCTAATTAGAGCCAGAGTAACTTACAAGTGACTTATCCACCACATTTTGGGAAATTTGACCAATGAAATTTTTTTTAGCTAGAGTGAATACATACGACTTGTGCAGGCCATTTAGCAAAACAGGCAGGTTCTGTTATCTCGAATTGTGCCAAATTCACACAGCTAAGTAACCACACCCACAAGTAACTTACCTACAACATTTTATGAAATTTAGTCAATTTTTTTTAATTAAAGTGGATACACACATTGCACAGATAGATGGATGCACACACAGATGTCACGCCAAAAATAGTTTTTTCGAGTTCTATCTTTTTCAGCAGATGTTATTCTCACAGCAGATGACTATTAGTGTTCAAATACAAAAGTATTACTTAAAGTATATTTTTTCATGAATAGAACCAGCTAGATCTACGAGAATGATGTCACCCAATTTATCGCATGGTATTACATATGAAAAGTGAACATGTTTCTCAATAGGAAATATTTTTACTTTCCTTATATACATAATGTATAAGGAAAGTATTGTGACGGGGTCGAAAATTCGAATTCGAGTTTTCGACGGGAGAGCACGTTTCAAGCATCCCTGATCACGAATCAAACATTTTTGAAGTGATGTCTGTGTGTGTGTGTGTGTGTGTGTGTGTGTGAAAGTGTGTGTGTGTGTGTGTGTGTGTGAAAGTGTGTGTGTGTGTGTGTGAAAGTGTGTGTGTGTGTGTGTGTGTGTGTCAGTGAGTCTGTGGAGACGGTAACTGACGAACGAATGGACCGATTCGAACCAAATTTGGTACAAAAACCACAATCTGTAAACACTGGAAGCCTATTGTTTTTATACGCAATCGAATGTTCAGAACCCCCTAAATTTCCGAATGAAATTTTGGAAAAATCGTCAAAAAATCAAAACCACTAATAAAGTTACGCAAATAGACATTTCTTATGTAATTTTTCATTAGAAAACGATTGACATAAATTTTAGAACGCTAACATGAACCGTTCTCGAGGTTCACTTTAAAAAAAAATATCAAAAAGTCATATAAAATAAAAAAAAATATTTCCTATTGAGAAGCAGGTTCACTTTTCATATGCAATACCATGCGATAAATTGGGTGACATCATTCTCGTGGATCTAGCTCGTTCCATTCATGAAAAAATATACTTTGAATAATACTTTTGTATTTGAAAGCCAATAGTCATTTATCTGCTGTAAAAATAACTTATTTCTTAGTACATACCGCTTGGAGAGATTTTGGCGACGAATTTGGCGGATTGTCGCCAACTTGGCGACTTTTTTAATGTTGTCAAATTAACGAAAATCTCGCCAAATGGATAAAAATGACGCTAAATCAATGAAAATGACGACTAATTGTCGAAAATTCAATATCTTGGAAAGAATATTAGTATCTACTATAAGAAAAACCTATTTTTTTTACTGTAAAAGTAGTAAATTCATTACATTATATAAGGAAAGTCATGTGTTGCCCACATCAGATTTTTTTTCATTTAATATGACTTTTTGATAATTTTTTTGAAAAATGTACAATATCTCAAGAACGGTTCATGTTACCGTTCTAAAATTTATGTCAATCGTTTTCTAATGAAAAATTACATAAGAAATGTCTATTTGCGTAACTTTATTAGCGATTTTTATTTTTTGACGATTTTTTCAAAATTTCATTCGAAAATTCGGGCGGGTTCTGAACATTCGATTGCGTATAAAAACAATAGGCTTCCAGTGTTTACGGATTGTGATTTTTGTACCAAATTTCGTTCGAATCGGTCCATTCGTTCGTCAGTTATCGTCTCCACAGACTCACTGACACACACACACACACACACACACACACACAGACATCACTTCAAAAATGTTTGATTCGTGATCAGGGAAGCTTGAAACGTGCTCTCCCGTCGAAAACTCGAATTCGAATTTTCGACCCCGTCACAATACTTTCCTTATACATAATGTATATAAGGAAAGTAAAAAATAAATAAATATGAAAAACTATTTTTCTTTGTACCTTAAACGCAGTTACCTTATTTCAACACCGAATCCCAAATCTTATTTTACTCCGAGCATTTTACATCAGACATTTTTCGCTATGTACTAAAAGTTTGAACGTTGAAAGAATGATTGGCATTTTCTCCAGTAAAAAGGTGCTGAGAAAAATAAATATCTCGAGTTTAGATTCGTTTGAAAAGCATTTTACTTTAGAAGCACTTTTATGCAACGAAGTAATATGCGTATTTGAACAACCCAGAAAGAATATCATTCATATACTCACAGAACCCGCCTACAGATATGTTCGCAAAGTTAGGTTCACTCTTCGATTGTAGATAAAGAGTATCCATGAACCAGTTGTACTCTTTTTATACGTTCTTCAGAACTGAGTACCCTAAGGGTTTTCAAACTTTTTAGAAATGCGTACCACCAAACATTTTATTAATGCCAAGATGTCTTATATACAAATATGAAGTCAAGACATACACTTATTGTATTATTGTCATATATTTTTACTTTCCTTATATACATAATGTATAAGGAAAGTATTGCGACGGGGTCGAAAATTCGAATTCGAGTTTTCGACGGGAGAGCACGTTTCAAGCATCCCTGATCACGAATCAAACATTTTTGAAGTGATGTCTGTGTGTGTGTGTGTGTGTGTGTGTGTGTGTGTGTGTGTGTCAGTGAGTCTGTGGAGACGATAACTGACGAACGAATGGACCGATTCAAACCAAATTCGGTACGAAAGTCACAATCCGTGAACACTGGAAGCCTATTGTTTTTATACGCAATCGAATGTTCAGAACCCTCCTGAATTTTCGAATGAAATTTTGAAAAAACCGTCAAAAAATCCAAACCACTATTAAAGTTACGCAAATAGACATTTCTTATGTAATTTTTTATTAGAAAACGATTGGTATAAATTTTAGAAGGCTAACATGAACCGTTCTCAAAATATAGTACATTTTTAAAACAAATTATCAAAAAGTCATAAAATAAAAAAACAATATTTCTTATTGAGAAACATGTTCACTTTTTATATGTAATACCATGCGATAAATTGAGTGACATCATTCTCGTGGATTTAGCTCGTTCCATTCATGAAAAAAGATAGTTTGAATAATACTTTTGTATTTGAACGCCGATAGTCATTTATCTGCTGTAAGAATAACTTATTTCTTAGTGCATAACGCTTGGCGAGATTTTGGCGACGAATTTGGCGGAATGTCGCCAACTTGGCGACTTTTATGAAATGTTGCCAAATTAACGAAAATCTCGCCAAATGGATAAAAATGACTCTAAATCAATGAAAATGACGACTAATTATCGAAAATTCAATATCTTGGAAAGAATATTAGTATCTACTATAAAAAAAATCTATTTTTTTTACTGTAAAAGTAGTAAATTCATTTCATTATATAAGGAAAGTCATGTGTTGCCCACATCAGATTTTTTTATTTTGCTCCAAATAAAAATAATTTCAAAAAACGGTATATATTTGCAAAACCTAATAACAATATGATTTTTAATTAGGAATATAATTAACAAAATGAATTAATGTAATACTTTTGGTTTGTTTGACAAAAATTAGTTTCTTTATATTTTGTTCTACTTTATTTAATTTTAAATGTAAATTTGACTCAACGTAAAGTTTCGTTTTTTATTTGCTTTATGTTTGTTTGTATGTTTTGTTTGTTCTATTTGTTTGTACAGCACTGCAGAAATTTCTACTTCACGTAAGTACGTCGAACAACATGGCATTAAAAATGCAATTGTTTTTTTCTAATCTTCTAAATCTTTCTTTTGGTTAATCCAAAAGTTGATTAAAAATTTGTTTTTAAAAGCATTCATTGAACATTTGATGAAATATATTAAATCACTGAATTTCTCTTTCTATTCATAAGAAAGGTACTCGGCTAATGCTGCATTTTCTGAAGCAATAAGATTTTATTTTTCGTAATCTTCTAATAATTACAATTTAAAAATTTTACTTTCCTTATATACATAATGTGTAAGTAATATATATAATGTATAAGTAATGTATAAATAATGTGGTATTGTGACGGGGTCGAAAATTCGAATTCGAGTTTTCGACGGGAGAGCACGTTTCAAGCACCCCTGATCACGAATCGAACATTTTTGAAGTGATGTCTGTGTGTCTGTGTGTGTGTGTGTGTGTGTGAAAGTATGTGTGTGTGTGTGTGAAAGTGTGTGTGTGTGTGTGAAAGTGTGTGTGTGTGTGTGTGTGTGTGTGTGTGTGTGTGTGTGTGTGTGTGTGTCAGTGAGTCTGTGGAGACGATAACTAACGAACGAATGAACCGATTCGAACAAAATTTAGTACAAAAATCGCAATCCGTAAACACTGGAAACCTATTGTTTTTATACGCAATCGAATATTCAGAACCCCCCTAAATTTTCGAGTGAATTTTGAAAAAATCATCAAAAAATCAAAACCGCTAATAAAGTTACTCAAATAGACATTTCCTATGTAATTTTTCATCGGAAAACGATAGACATAAATTTCAGAACGCTAACATGAACCGTTCTCGAGATATTGCACATTTTTCAAAAAAATTATCAAAATGTCATATGATATAAAAAGAAATATTTCCTATTGAGAAACATGTTCACTTTTCATATGTAATACCATGCGATAAATTTGGTGACATCATTCTCGTGGCTCTAGCTCATTCCATTCATGAAAAAAGATACTTTGAGTAATACTTTTGTATTTGAACGCCAATAGTCATTTATCTTCTGTAAGAATAACTTATTTATTCGTTCATTACGCTTGGCGAGATTTTGGCGACGAATTTGGTGGAATGTCGCCAACTTGGTGACTTTTTTAAATGTTGCTAAATTAACGAAAAACTCGTCAAATGGATAAAAATGACGCTAAATCAATGACGACTCATTAATGATGACGACTTGGAAAATGACGACTCATTGAGGAAAATTCAATATCTTGGAAATACTATAAATAACTACTATAAAAATAATCTATTTTTTTTACTGCAAAAGTAGTAAATTCATTGCATTATATAAGGAAAGTCATGTGCTGCCCACATCAGATTTTTATTAATTGAAACCGTTATTTGGTCGTTATAAACTTAAATTCATAATTCAGATTTCTAAAAATATTCGTTAAATATGCTAATCTTGCCAACCATAACCCATCGAAGAAACAATTTCTTAATTCACATCTTGAATCGCACAAATATATAATGCACCAATTGTCTGCGTATCAGTAAAAACCGCCGAGAAAGGGCCCGGGCTCCGAGAAAACAACGATTTCGAACTATGTGACAAGAAAATAAATTATGTGTAGATAGGAATTGAGCTTCACAAATCTAGACATGGTCCCTACCGGCAGCACCGGTCCTGCATAATGCACGGGTCCTTCAGGATGTACGGGCCCTGCGAATACCACTGGATTAGAATCGCTGGAATAGCCTTTATTTTCTATGGTAGCAAGAAAACTTACTATGTGCCACAGTTATTACATCAGTATGAAGATTGACAAATAAGTTCACGCACCCTGCTTCAATTATTTAAAAGATTTTCAATTGTTTAAAAGATTAAGTTCATGCTACATTAGTATGCAACAATCAAGTCCACACTCAACTCCAATTATAGGTGAGTTTTGTGAATATAAACTTAATCAATAAATAAAAACACTGTATGGAAAGGATAAGGCAAACTTGAATAACGTATTAATACACATATAAAACAAAGTACAGCATGCAGCTGTTTTCAGGATACTCAGGATCCCCTTCGTCAGTGCAAAAGATCCAACGAACCAGAAAATAAAAATTCCATCCATTTCGTCTTTTTGACTTTGGGTTTTTATTTTTTCTCTTTCACTAAAGAAGGGGATCCGTTTCCTTCCTCGAAATAGCTGTAAGCTGAATTTTATCTCTATGCTTAAATACGTTGCTTAACTTTTCCTTATAAACTAGTTATATTTTCGTGCAGCCATATTTAGAATTCTCAAGATATTTCATGTCGGTTGCGTGGTAGAACTGAATTTGTTGGTCTCCATAACGATTCTAAAATTGTGTCTCACAGCCAATTTTTCTTACTGTCATAGCAATCATCGTTTGTGTAATTCTGAACTGAAACAGTCTGCCAATTTTTACTTTCCCTGCAATACACGGTAATGTATAGGAAAAGTATTGGAATCGTGTCGAAAATCGCAACTCGAGTTTTCGACGGATCTACACGTTTCGAGCCCTCTAGAATACGAAAAAACTATTTTTAGCGTGACGTCTGTATGTGTGTCTGTGTGTGTGTGTGTCTGTCTGTGAGTCTGTCTGTGTGTCTGTGTGTCTGTCTGTGCAGATTTTGTATCCTCTCTAACTAAAAAACTAATGGACCAAATTTCATAAAATTTGGTAGGCAAGTCACTTGTGGGCGAATCTGGTGCTGATTAGTTTTGGGTACGATTCGGAATAAAAGAACCCGCCTTTTTTGCGAAATGGCCTGCAAAAGCTTGTATCCATGCTAACTGAAAATCTAATAGACCGAATTTCAAAAAATTTGGTAAATAAGTCGCTTGTTGGCCACCCTGATGCTGATTAGATTTTGGTGTGATTCGGAAAAAAATAATCTACCTTTTTTTGCAAAATGACCCGCAAAAATCGACAAAATATAAAATAAAAAAACTACGTATGCTGAAATATATCCATTAAATGCTTGTTTTATACGTGATTTTTAAAGAAAAAAGAATAAGACCAACCCCATTACACTTGGACGTGCCGTTCTCGAGATATTTTCGTTTTTCCTCTATGCCACCTTTGAAAATGAGTCCAGTTACCAAATGAGAACGAAAATTGAATTAATAGTGAATTAAATTTAATTAAAATAAAAAGAATGTGTATATAAGTCTGCAGAGAAAGTCATGTGCTACCAACATCAGATTTTTTCATACTGTCATTGCAATTATCTTTTTGTTTATTTGACGAGGGCAAAAAAAGCTCTTAATCCTTCCATTTGTACGGTTATCTGAAATGGGAGCGCGATGTAAGCTATGAAAAATTGAGAACAGGTGACTTTTTCACGTATTAAAATAAAAGTGTTTTAAAATATTACTGGTTGTAAAGAAAGTTGATTGAAGATTACCGATATCACGTACAACCGTTTTTAGAATAATCGGTGCCAAGAGTATTTCAGAATAAAATATACATTTTGAATAAAGAAAATATATCGCTCTATTTGTGTCCCCAAGGTGTACTTTCGGTTTGTTCAAATCCCCACCCCCACCCGAGGATCAAACAAAATTTTCAGGAATTTGAAATTGAGAGAAAGAGCAAGTATCTCATTGTATTCGACAAATGTGAAAAACGAAACATGTACCCAGGAAATATGTTACATGTTGAAAACCCCAGATGTACACAGAAAACACATTTTGAGCAGAATATTACAATACAGCGGTTGCAGATAAAGAATTGTATTTCCTTATCTTTCGGTACATAAAGCTTAAATGTGATAAATGTCTTTTAAAACTGATTTCAGTGAAGAAACGAAATGAAATTTTCGAAGTCAGCGGATTCTGATATATTTTCTCTTCCAGAGATAAACACGTTATGGAATATTGAAAAGTTGAACAACGTATATAAACACAAAAAAGACAATAATGCAGCAAACATATATTTCGAGGATACGCTGGATCTCCTTCGTCAGTGCAATAGAACCAACACACCTTAAGTCAAAAAGACAAAATTGGCACAAATGGAAGAAACAAAGGAGTTCTTTATAAATAGACGATGACTAGAGGGTAGCTATGGTAACCCAATTGTCTTTAGATATCCATTTGGATTCTTTTAATTTTGTAAACATGAGTAGAAGTGTTAACATTAATTTCATGACTCAAATGATGTGAACTCAAACTATCAGTTTTTATTGCAAAATCTCCGTTACGAACTATTCATAACGTTTAATAGAAACTATATATTGCTCAGCCAGGGATGTTTTTCCTTGACCTCTTTGTTCTCTATACGCCCTGTCTTAATGACTTAGTTTTGACTTCATACATGCCCTGTATGTGTACATTGACGAGAAGGTTTCCATAGCAACAGAATTTCTTTTGATTATCAAATTAAAAAATATATAGTGAAATGAAGAGAAATATGAAAAAAAATTTGAATAATTATATCAAAAATCAATTGCTTTGTACTCAAATTAGTTTTATTTAAAAAATTTTAGTTTTTTAATTACCAAGGGCGTTAAATCGATAAACACTATTACTTAGATTTTTACTTTCCTTGCAATACATGGCAATGTACAGTATTGTGGCAATTAATTGAGAAATGCAGTTTTTTTATAAAATTCAGTTTTATTCAAGTTTTCTATGGATACATTTAAAACTAATAAGTGATATGACCTCCCCGAGACTTTATAACATCACAGACACGTTTCGGCATGGAATGTACTAGACTAGCACATGTAGTTTTAATTTCAACGTCTCTGAACCATATGTCAATAACGGCCGAAATTAGCTTGTCCATCGTCGTACAGTCAAATTTGAGAAGCCGTTTTTTGACAATAGCCCACAAATTTTCTATGGAATTCAAGTCCGGTGAATTCCCGGGCCAATCCAGTACGGTAATATTTTTTTTGAGCAGAAATTTTTGATTCGCTTCGAAGTGTGACATGGCGGGCTGTCTTGTTGGAAAACGCAATCTCCGTTCGGCCACAGTTTAGCCATGGTTGGCCATTTCTCAATTAATTGCCACAATACTGTATAGGGAAAGTATTGGAATCATGTCGAAAATCGCAACTCGAGTTTTCGACGGATCTACACGTTTCGAGACCTCTGGAATACGAAAAAACCATTTTTAGTGTGACGTCTGTGTGTGTGTCTGTGTGTCTGTTTGTCTGTCTGTCTGTCTGTGTGTCCGTCTGTGCAGATTTTGTATCCACTCTAACTAAAAAACTAATTGACCGAATTTCATAAAATTTGGTAGGTAAGTCACTTGTGAGCAAATCTGGTGCTGATTAGTTTTGGGTACGGTTCGGGATAAAAGAACCCGCCTTTTTTGCTAAATGGCCCGCAAAAGCTTGTATCCACTCTAGCTGAAAAACTAATGGACCGAATTCCACAAAATTCAGTAGATAAATCACTTGTAGGACACTCTGATGCTGATTAGATTTTGGTATGATTCGGAAAAAAATATAGCAGCCGTTCTCGAGATATTTTAGTTTTTTCGTATTTTCTCTACGCCACCTTTGAAAATAAGTCCAGTTACCAAATAAGAACGAAAATTGAATTAAAAGTTAATTTAATTTAATTAAAATAAAGAAAACGTGGATATACGTCTGCAGGGAAACTCATGTGCTGCCCACATCAGATTTTTACTTGCTAGTTCCAAGTAATACAGTAAGTGAATAGTCTTGCTGAAATAGATAATTAAATTGCAAGAGGAACAACAAAATATACTATTTACACACTATCTATTGAATGTAATAAAAAGGAATAATAAATGTTAATTATATTAACTAATTATTAGCTTACTAATGATACTAAGAAACTTAAAAAAATTACTCTGATGAAAAAAATATCACTAAATTTGAGTAAACCCCACTAAGATAAGATTTCCTAAATTTAACATATGTAATAATATATTTATAAATTAATAATTTGTTATTATATGCCAACATTTAAAATTAACTTCATCTCCGTTACACATTTATATTATTGAAATCTTAAATTGTTAATTATTTACGAGTACGAGCTACAAGAACATTCTAACTTTCCCCAGTTTTTAATAATATATTATATAAATAAAATTCGATTTCATTGATTTTTGAGAAATATGCGGTTTTATCACCCTAAAACAATTATTACTAAGAATTTTCATAAACACTCACACATGTACTTTCCCCCGGACGTCCATCTTGCTGCTCATGTCCTCGGACGAGTCGGCCGTCCTGGGCTTTCGACATGTACTTTTCCAAAAAAGTCATAAATTCCATTTTTTTATACATTTCTTTAATTTTTCTCCCATTTAACATTTTCTTAGATATGAAGATCAACCCATGTCAGAGTGGTTATCAGTAACTTCTGAATCATGGGTAATCGAGCCGTAGGGTATGAGCTTCACGTTCTTCCAGACGGTATTGACGGACTGTGCGTGCTAGGTTTCTCATGGTTTCCCTGGCATGCAACGTGAATGCGGCTCAGTTACCCTTAAAATAGACCTCCATGAAGGCACCTCTCGATTTGATTATTTCTTCTTTCGGCCTTTATATATCCATAAATTCCATGTGCTGTTTTATTGTTATTTACCGTAGCTTTCAAGAATGTTTGTTTAGTAAAAGTGGATTAGGCCTCCAGGAGATATCACTCTAAAAAAACGCACCGACAGCTGTAACTCTAGGGGTGATGAGGAAACTGGCTGAACAGGGTAGATGAAATCGGTACTCGGATATACGAATTATTTAGTAACAAATAACACCAATTACAGACCGTTGAGATACATGCGATTTTGATCTAAAATAAAAAATGCACGAATATCAAGTGAACTGTTGTGAGGTCCTCATAATCTGTTAGTTATCATTTCTTAAATTTGCATTATATTATTATTTTTTTACTGTTAGTGCTCCGATTTCACGGATCAATCAGGAGCTGCCCGGACAATTTGCAGATTTTACAATTGAGACGCAATCAAGGTTTTGGTAAATCGGTGATCTGGTCGATTATTTTGATGTCGCGTGTTCCACTCACGCAGGGTTCACTCTAAGTACTGATCATTATTAAAAACTCTGGCTACTTAGACCAAGAGATCGAAGATAGCAATCCGATCTATTGAGGAAAAAAGCATCGGCAATTTATTGCTCGAAACCAGGTTTTATTTAGCCTGGGGTGGCGAGCGTTATTTTGAGGAAGTAAGATCTCTCTGTGGATAATACCAATATACGTAAAAGTGTCTTCTTATGTGTATCTTAAGGATCTGTTTAATTTAAAAGAAATACCGACATTTGTTTGATTCTGTTAACCAAGAAAGTTTATATTATCGATTAAAATAAATATGTTCTTTGACCTCTTATACTCTGTGTGTGTATGCTTTTTCTTGTCAGTTAGGATTTGATTATTCATGATTTCGGAAAGACAATTGGAGTCGTGTCACCTTTGTGAATTAGACTTAGACTTGTAAAGTCCAAATCCTAAAAATGGGCCCATGACAGCCCTGTGTTTAGCTCGCGAGAATTGCACTCAAACCGCCCGGGTTCGATTCCCGCCACTGCCAAATCTGCCGCCGTGTTCACGCGGAGTACGATCACGTTAAACATGTGGGTGCTCAAGGCCTTCCAAAAGGTTGGTGGTAGGAGAAGGAGGGTACGATCCCTGGGGATTCTTCCCCCACTGGATTCCGGTCTAAATTGGGTGGCACTTCCCAGCCGTCCAAACAGATACCTTATACCTTTCTGGTAGATCGGACGGTCTGGGTCGAAGAAGTAGAGAATCTCAACAATGACGACCTAACAGATCAGATTGCCACGTAGTTTGTAAGTGATTTGAGCCAGAAATAATATAATGCCATTCGTTTCGGAGTTATCAATTATCATGCGCTGCTTTCTAAATATTAGAATATTTTTTACACCAATAAACACAATAAATCAAATTAAAAGAATGGAAAACATTGTTACGTATCGAATTTTAAAGAAGGGAAGTCGGACACCAGGGGCGGTATGGGGAAATAGGAAATCCTATTGGAAGTATAACTTGCGGGATCCTAGTATCTGTACTGAAATTTTTACTTTAATTTTTTCGTTTATTTATGTTTTATATCCCAAACTATTTTAATTACTTTACCCAAAGTTAACACAAGTATACACTGGAAGCTGTGTGTTTTAATGTGAATAACATCTATGTTTGGGGTTTCTGCAGCGGAAATTGGAGTGCTACAAAAAATATAAATACTTTAGCTGCTCACATTTTTGATTCTAATAGTTAATTTTTTTTCTTGCGGAAGTTAAGTCAAATTATGAATATATAAAAAAAATTAATATTTTAATATTTTGGACACGTTGCTTTCAATACAAAACAGAATAATGCATAGGAAAGGTATTGGCATCATGTCGAAAGTCAAAACTGGGGTTTTCAATATATCTACACGTTTTAGACCTCTATAATACGAAAAAACTATTTTTAGCGTCACATACCAAATGTTTGAAAAAGAATCTGCCGTTTCTTGCAAAATGGCCCGCAAAAGTTAAGTGTTCCCACCCTAGCTGAAGAACAAACAAATTGACCAAATTTGGAGAAATACGGTAGTTGAGTCAATTAAAAGAAGGTCAATTCGGTAGATGAGACTAAGAAAAATCCCTGCTGTCCCTCCTGCGGAAAATAGGCAGGGATAGAAAAGAGATTTTTGAATGTAGAATTTTTAGGAAAGATAGATATGAATCGAGCTCTGTAGGCGCAGCGAGTAGGAGGCAAGACCTCCCGAAGGTGGTTGCTCGAGCTGAGCGAGAAGGGGACAGAGCCCTCTAATCTAAGAAAAATTCGTAGTAAACGCCATTCTCTTAAAAAGGATGCTTAAAGTCGGAATGTTTGAAAATGCTCTTCACTTAAAAAACATTGCAGTAGGAAATTTAATTTTCATGACCAAACCCGTACTCTCTAATTTTCATTACTTCCAATCTATCTAGAAACTATTAGCCCCGTGAAATTAGGCAATATGCTTTAGAAGATTTATGAGGGTTATTCCAAATTACTTTGCAGTCCCAAATTTTATAACGACATTGTATTGATTTTGCGTATACATCGTTATTTGAGATTGTTTTTGTAAAGCGATTGGAATAAAGTCAAGAACTTTGGCTATCACGATAATAAAATGAATATTTTATGGTAAAAGTTTATTCGAATCTTAACTTTTGATCTGTATTTACCATGTACTTTCAATTTATGAGTCGATAAACTATTTTATGCAGGACCGATTCGGTTTTTAAAGACCTCTGATGTTTGTGTATGAGTTTGGAAGTTGACTTATAAAGTATGGTTGTGTATTTAAATATATTAGAATTTTATATTTCATTGAAAATAAATATATGCATAAGGAAGGGCATTACGTATTCATATTCAAAATCTGCTATGAGAAAACAATGTGGAACATTTTATGTTCTGCTTGGAATACAAGTTTTGAATATAATTTGAATTCCTCATATTTAGGCTTGTGTCATTTACTTCTTTTTAAATTTGAATATTTGCAATAAATACTGTAAGGATTAACAATTCCTATTCTCTACTTCCTTATTTTCAAGCAGTGTCTTTTCCGAGGAAAGAAGAAAGAAGAGTCTAAATTTAAATAACAGCCGCGCAGAATACGGACTGTAAGTGGAGCTGGATACCAGGTTATAAAAAGACGAAGCGTGAAGAACGAGGAGATGATTCGAGAGGATCGAGATGATACGACGCAGAACGTGGCGTGTGTGGATGCAGACGATGGTAAAAAAGGCGGACCATGTACATGCTGATTTATTATGTGTAATTTGCATTAATGGAGTTTATTTTATGATTTCTAAAGTTTAAAAATAAACTTGTTGTTTTTATAAAAATATGTCTGCCTGGTCATTCCGACTCCATCACAATACATTTAATTAAATTAAATATATTTCGTAGGGTTATTTAAATTACTTCTATGGCCGGAATGATGTAGTTGGTAGTGCAACCGAGAAGTAATTTTTATTTCAGAAAAACGTTCAATAAGTTTAATAGCTGGTATAGGCAGATATACTGCAAATAATTTTTTATTAGACGTATGTTTTGACATTGCCATGTGTTTTTATTTGACTAATAAATACATAAAATTCAGTAGTTACCTTTTGCTATCCATAAAATGATGTCGAAGAGTTTGGGACATAAATCGACACATATTTGCCTTCCTGTTTCATTTATTCATTTATTTATTTTGTAATTCTTAACTTTCACCACATATGACTTTCAATTTTGAAATGAATTTAAATATTTTTATAGTTTTATATCTGCTAGATAGGTTCCCATACGGGAAATTGGAGGTCATAACTTATCAGAAACCTGTCGCACTCATTGAATTTCGATGAAATGATATATGGAGAAACAGAAAACAAAAAAATTTGGTTACTCCCTCCCCTCTACCAGAATTTTTTTCTGTCCACGCTACTAATTACATATGATACACATTTAACGAAATCAAGTCCCACCCCATGTCAGATCTTTAGTCAGCATTGCAAAGCCTCCTCTCTGAATTTGCATATAAAATAATCGTTATTCCACACATAATATAAAATTGAAAAGATCTTTGCAATATAAAATTAGGTTACGGGAAATTAGAGAGAGTATTTTATCTTCGCATCCCTGCAATGTATATTAATACGCTGATTTATCGTCTTTCAAATAATTTGATTTCTTTCTATCTTCAGGAACAAATGTGTCGCATGAAAATAATTAACCAAACAAGATTAAATATCTCGAGTGTCATTAATTCACTAAATTGACGAAAATTAGCTGACTCTAATCTAATTTCCCCTCAACATCATGAGGCAATATATGCATTATTCTATTGCACTGAAGAGATAGTTAAAATTTAAATTGGCACAGTGAAGAAATATTATAGTACATTTTTTCTCGAGTATTATTACAAAAGACTAAATTACAAAATTAGTAATTTTATTGATTCAAGTGTAACTTTTATTACCAACTAGAACAAACTACCGGCTTTTTTCGGGTCCCAAATAAGAGACCTCTAACTTGAATAATATATGTACAGATAACACTACTCAATTTACTCTCGGCAAAATGTCCGCCATTTCATCTAAACACCCGTTTTTGCAGCGAATTTTAGAACTCTAAAATCGTCTGCACCATTAAATGTAATTTTGAAGCCGATGAAGAACAAATATAATAAATATTTGTTGAGTTTTGATCGGAAGTATTTCAAAATTTAGCTCAATTCTCATGATGATGACATAATGCCAAATTACAGAAAGAAAAAAATAGAAATCTTTTATTTTCGCTAGGCTAGAGAACTGATAAATTATTTCCACTTAACAGCTTTATGACTAGATATACACAGTGCAGTCACATTATTGTGACTACCAGCTACTATCCAGAAAACACCGAACGTGGACAGCCTGGTGTGGACAGCCTGGCGTGGACAGAAGCTAAACTGTCTAGAGGTAACCCAATAACGTGATGAAATATGTTCATTGGTTGGTGGAGCCATGATGACTGCAGTGCACCTGACAGCTACTAGATGATGCGTGGTGGAAGTCCATAGAATGAACAACCAGTTCGAGGTGGCCCCACACATTCTCAATTGGGTGCTCCTCCAACTACTCTTGTATAATACTCACTATGAGACAAGTGCACTGTCATGCTGGTAAATCCCATCCGCCCCATGAAAGACAATCAACATGTATGAGTATGACGAAATCTGCAAGGATGGATTCATAACGAACCCGGTTCACGGTGCCTTCCATATAGGTATACGTAGACCCAGAGAATGAATGCTACGAAAACATTCCCTAGAGCCTAGGAATCACAACACTGCCCCCACCACGTTGCATTCTTCCAGCAATGGGGGATGAGTGTGTGTTCTCCAATCTTTCACATTTTATACGACAGCGGCTATCCGTTTGATGAAGCAGAAAACGTGACTTATTGGAGAAGGCAATTTATTGCGAATCAACAGAGGTTCAACTCCGATACTGCCTTGCAAATGTAAGCCTTTTCTGTCGATGCACCTCCATTATCAGAAGTGCAGAGACCACCCGTCTGCTTCGGAGGCCCATACCGAGCAGAGATCGCTGAACTGTTGTTTCAGACACACTTGCGGTAGACTCCCCTGGTTCTTTGGACCAGTGAGTTGATCCACTGTAGCGCGGCGATCAGTCCTCAAAAACCTTCGAATCCGACGTCCAACTCTCATATCAATGGTGCGTGATGCTCCGCAGTTTGCAAGTCACTTATTCGAAATGGTGTCATTTCGCTATTGACGACACACTTTAACCACAACAGTACACGAACAGTACACAAACTGCGCTATTTCGAAAATACGGCCACCCTTAGCCCGGTAAGCATCCCAATCTCCAAATATGACAAATCGCTCCTTTCAGCCGTGACAGTAACGAGTGATATATTTTCAGAATGCCTATACCTTACCATATACATCCACCAAGCCATCTCAAAACGCGTGTCTTCTTTCACTGGCTACACGCTGTTGACATCAATAGTAGAAGGTGGTCACAATAATATGACTCGACCCTCTTACCCGTGCTTCAAATTTTCAAACAGAATATCGTCTGGTTTATAAAATTATTGAAATGGCTAAATTTTCGATCTAATTTCAGCTGAAAAAGTAAACTTCCTTTTAATGTTCCATTTTTACCAATTCAAATTAAAAAAATAAACTCGTGGTGGCTTCAGTCCGATGGAGCTGAAATAATTTTATGTGAATAACAGTTTGCAAAACGAATCTTCAGTAAAGTTCGATTTCTCAGACGTATTTATTTCGTTTACAGACTTTTTTTAAAGCGCTAAAAGTTACTCCGTAACTGTTTATAGTTAGCTAGCTCTTTCTGTTTTAATCCGATTTCATCTGGATACTCCGATAAAAGACTTCGTTAAAATATCAAATTATTTTATGAACTTGATTGGCAGTATATACATCAAACTTATACAATACATCTGACGATATTTCATATTCAAGTTAATCTATAAACTTGAGTGGCGGGCACATAAATACGTATATTTCCATTTATTCAGTTCAACACTCATCAATCATTGTGCATCTTTAGAACCCCCGAGTTCATTACTCATTTATTTAACTTCTTAAATTTTTTAAACAAAGTAAAATATCTTGAATTTATGATCCAATATTTTACTAAGAAGTAATGTTTTAACAGCGAGAACTGCAATAATCAAGCCATGTTTTATATTACAGTTTTCCCATTTTTTAGAAAACCCTGGTAAAAATACTAAAACATTGGAATTATAACCACTTTGCTTCGAAAACTAAGACCTAGATATAAAATCCACTTATATATACTTGTAGGGCTTTCAAAGAGCTACAAATCCTTGCTTTATATTCTGAGTTAAAACAGCTAGTTTTTGAAGTGTAGACATTATAAACAAACAAAAAAAAGAAAGATCAATCATGCTTAAAGCATTGGTTATGAAACACTTTCCAACTTCAATGCAATTTTATTTAAACATGTCTAAAATGCAGTACATTCCTCGGTAATAGTTTAAAACTTATCACAATACTACATTAATTTATTATATTTGAAAACTTAAACTTTCATCGAAAAAAATGAACTTCATTCAAATGACGGCATTGAAATATAAATTGACTGGTTTAAACATCTCTAAAATGTGATACATTCCTCGGTAATAATTTTAGAATTATCATAATACTACGATAATTTATTATATTTGAAAACTTCAACGAAAACAACTGAAATTCATTCAAATGACGTCATAGAAAAAATAACACGCCTGGCTCTCTCTATAAAAGCAGCATTTCATTCATAAATAATTCCCCATTCATGTCATTCATCACAATACTATAATAATTTATTTTATTTAAAAATTAAGACCATGGAGCTACAAGAAATTAAACGCTATACGTAAAACTTCATCGAAAAAAATCGTCCTTCTCTTTGTAAAATCAATGAATATTTCATTCATATAATCTACGCAGACTCCATGAACTAAATGATTTTGTGTTAAAGAAATACAGAAATTCTAATACAACTCATTCTATATATTTTGCTGTTTACATTTTACATAGGTGAAAAATAGGCTTCGTTGTAGAAATAATCAAATTTGGATGAGTATTTAAACTCAAATATATTGTAATTGCGCTGTTTCAGTATGTAGATGCACAAAATTTAAGCAAAATTAAAGTGGTTTTAGTACAGATACAACACTCAATATGAATTAAAAAGAATTTTAAAAATCACGATTTTGAGACAAGATGGATGCCATATATCATTTTCAAGGGGGTCACGGGATCTTTTCATATCATGGTCACGTGATCGTTTCATATACGAGGTGTTATTATTATTTAAAAAACTACTGCATATATTTCGATGAATTTTTTTTATATATTTTATGAAACAATTTGAATATTACCTAAAATTTTCGAAGCAATTTGTGAATTTTATATCCGCTTAAAAAATGTTTGAAAAATTAGGTCCCATAGGGCTCAATGTATTTCATTTTTTCAACCCGGGTTCAATCCAAAACTGATTGGGTGATATTATTCATTTATATTCCCATAGGTCATACAGACCGTCTGAACAACATACTAAAATTTCATTTTGATTAAGTCATTTTTACGGCAGTTATCGTGCTAACGGACAGACAGAGAAACAGACAGACAGACAGAATGAACAAAGCCATAAACACTTTTCAACTTTGTTGTAAAGTGTTAATAAAAACATGAAAAAGCTTCCTTAATTTGAAAATACGATTACTCGGAAACTATAAGAGCTTTTTCTTAAAAAAAATAAATACATATTTAGAAACTAAATTTCCCAATGCAACTGTTGTCGTTTACTATTTATATGTACCTTCTATATTTTCGATAGATATCTCGAGTGAAAGTAAAGAAAAAAATTAAAAAAAAAAATTCGCTGGGACTATTAAGTTTTTCGAAAAAGTTGTTCAAAATATTTTTTTTTTCGCTTTTTATTTATTTAAAAGAATGCGATCTACAGTCCCAGTAACAGCGTGCAAGATAAAACACAATACAAAATATACAGATTAAAATGTAATAAAATACATTAAAATGCAAACCATTAACAGCAAATGATTTTCAAAAGCACTTGCAAATAAATAAATACATTAGAATATAGAATATTTACAACAAATGATTCATTTCCGATGAATAAATCACATGAAGATTATCGGGGAAGCTGTTGTATTGTTTACAAAAATTATTAATCTCACAATAGCAACCAATATTCGTTCTAAAATTCCTTTCAGTAAATAAACTCATGCTCCTGTTAGAATAATGGGCAAAATGAACCCGACTGGGAAAGATTCAATTCAGCCATTGAACATATGCCTGAAGAATGGAAATAAAATTAAATATCTTCTGTTCTGTAAGCATTTAACATTAAACATATCGAGAAGAAAAGTAGCAGATAAAGTATAACTAAATAATTAAAATATTGCAATTAATTTAATATATTCATAATCTGGACTCTATTTCCGGCAAAACAAGAAAAATTATTTACATTTTTATCTCTCAGTTTCGGAGATATAAGCAAGCAAATTGTTTTCATTTTTCGTAATGCTCCGTTTTCCGCCACAAAAACCTCAAACATTGATATTATTCACATCAAAGCAATCTCTTGAGTCGCATTTTCCGGGAACCAAATTTCGCCGCTAAACTTTTAATTTTCCGCTACTTACAGCACAGATATACACACACAGCGAGATATATTTTACTATGTAAGATTGATCTCTTTCGCTCTATTAAAAATGTTATTTGAAAAGCAACAGTAACCGTTACCAAGTGCCATTACTGAAAGATCCGTATCGCTTGACGTGGCGATAAATTTGAGTAATATCACCAACTTGTAGTCTGTGAGAGTTTCTAAGAAACTTTGAGAATCGAATGGAGTGATCAAGAATTTTATGAGTTGCCGAGGTTTTTCTAGGTCTATCCACAGATGGTTATAAGGTTGCTCATAGTTCGAAGAACAAAGTTATATGATACGTATAAAAGTAAATTGTGAATTCGAACTTCTAGTTCATAAGGTAGTTGAAATTTATTGTATCTGGCGATTGAGTACTTTGCTAGAAAGCTAGAGAGATATTAACTATATTTTGTTATTTTTTATGCTACTATGGAGTTCCATCCGCCTTTCTCGCTGACGTTTGTAAATCCCCGCTACTGGCTAGCACTCACGTCAGGAACTCTTTTGTGTCGTCTGCTACTAAGGCTCCTATATAGAAATCTGGCGCATCCGCCATTTTGAATCATACTTACACATTGGTTTACTAGGGTGTTTCTAAAGTCGCGCAACCCACATTTCGTTTGATATTTTCCAATACAAAAAAAGACAAAAATATAAAATATTCACAGTAAAAGTTTAATGTCTGCATAACATCGTGCGTTACAACAATGCTGAAAAGGACAACCATTTGCTGCCAAGCACAGCTCTACTCGACGACAGGTATTTGTAGCCACACGATGCAGCATATCGGTGGGAATGGATGCAGTGATGTTGCGGATGTTGTCCTTTAAGGCTTCGATTGTCTTTGGATTGTTTGTGTATACACGTTCTTTGAGATAAGACCATAGAAAGAAATCAGGGGCAGTTAAATCAAGAGATCTGGGTGCCATAGTCCACGTGAATTGACCCTATCACCAAACACTCATTCAACGACTACAAAGGATTTTCTTGAGGTGTGTGCGGTGGCACCGTTTTGTTGAAAATATCCAAACTGGCATTCTTCGTCCGTTAACTGCTCAAAAAATTCCTCAAACATAGTAATGTAAACATCAGAGTTCACAGTGTTCTCAAAGAAAATGGGACCGATTGTTCTGCTCCATGAAATCGCACACCAAACACCGACCTTTGCGGAATGCAATGGCCCTTCGTGCAGTAAATGTGGATTTCCTACACAGCAATGACGAGTGTTCTGACACGCCATCTATTGTGCATTACATGATGTATAAATAGCGCGACATTCAAACATCTGTCTTCATATTTATGAGAGATATCAACCGAAATGTAGGTTGCGCGATTTTAGAAACACCCTGTATTACAAGATTTTTTTTAATTCGAGAAAGAACTTCGGAATATATTCGAAATTTTATATTTATTTAACATGGTAGCATTAGACAAAGTCTGACATAATCATGTATAAAAGGATTTATTTATGATCCAATGATCACGAGATATCATAGTTTTAATTATTGTTGTGAAAAATAGCCGCGATACAATTCTTTTAGTTCGTGACGCCATTAGCCCCACCTCCCTGGAAGGGTACAATGTACCCCCTCTGAGAGGGGGGGGGGGGGTACATTGCCAAGAATGGTATCACTCAAAATATTTTTCAAGCCCTTTAAAGAGGAGAGAACAAACACTCTATAAGTGTAATCATTTGGATCCACGATATCTATTTTTCAAACATTTTCTTGTGAAATTAATATGAAATGTTCCAAATTGGATTCTGGTATGAAAAAGTCGAATTGAGTCACACTCTACTTATTTTTTTATGTTCTTAGTGTATCAAAAATTACTTTTGATAATTCAACTTTAAGAAAGCACATATTAAAGAATAAAACAGTCTTAACAATATCGATTTAGTAAATCAATTCCCCATCCATGAAGTAACTTCTTTATTTCCCCGCATATCATATTCTATTCTCGTTACACCACGTTTCTAAAGCTTTTGAAATTGAGTGTCAGTAATGTACTTGTGAGATATTTGTGTCAAATAAATTATTATAATGCTTTAAAGAAAGCGTGAAATTATTGGAGATAACTGTGTGAAAATTTTTTACATTAAACACGCTTGTTCTTGTACTCACGAAAAAGAAATTAATTTTATTAAAGCTATTTAGTATTTTAAATGGGTTCCTTCTCAAAACAGCAAAGTTATCTCATTTTGAATTTATTATTCATTATCAACTACATATGAATCTCCAATTGTAAGAAGTGTAGAAATTATTTCTTCTTTAGATTTTTCTTGTCATAACCAACAAAAGCTACGTTCTTCATACGCTATACCCATTTAAGTACACCGCGTCCATGCATGGGAAGCAAGAACCGGCGAACATCAACTCTGTTGACCCTCCTATCCGTTCCTAATATCCACAGACACATGTGAGCCATCCACCCCTCCCATTCACTATTACTATTTCTTCTACGATTCCTTATCAAAACATACATATTACACTATTCCCTAATATAAAGTAATTAATTTACGCTATCCGAAACCCTCAAACAAACGAATTCATCAAGTTAAATCCTTCACACTTTTTTTATTTCAAGTTTTAAATTTCTGGCCATACAATGGGCTAACCCCTTCCAATTCCATGGGTCATATAATTCAGCCCAGACAAATATATCTATGTACAATAATGGCATTGCTTAAAACAAGAATTTGAAGATAAAGGGGAAAGCAAGTTGCTCAAACTCAATGGTGCCGAATTTTTAAATGGACATGACCTCTCAATATTAACTTATCTATTCAGCTTAGTCATGGAGGTGGTCTCATCTCAAACTCCATGAGTTGAACACAATTTTTCTTTTAATCTCATGACCATACAATCACATCATATTGTGGCAACGCCATCAGCTGATATATTAAACACAAAAATAGCAAATAACAAGAAAGTTCAACCATGCATAAAGCATTAATTATGAAACACTTTGAAACTGCAATGCACTTTGATTTGAACATCTCTAAAATGCGATATGTTCCGCAATGTTTAAATTACCACAGTACTACAATAATTGATATTGCTTAAAAACTTAAAATCATGGAGGCAAAAGTACTTTCTAACTCCATGCTTCAAACTTCATCAAAAAAGGCAATACTATCAAATCACCTGCTTTTCTATTCAAAATCAATGAATATTTCATTTACATTACCTTTCAGACTCCAGAGCTAAATAATTTTGCGTCAGAAAAATTCAGCAATTCTTATACAACTCATAGCTTGATTTGTTTGCATTCTGCATGTTTTAAAATTAAGCTTCGTTGTAGAAATAATCAACGTTGGATTATCATTTAAACTAAAAAATATTGTAATTGCGTTCGTGCACAATACAGATGCACGGAAAATACGCAAAAATAAAGCGGTTTTAGGACTGAAAAAACAAGAAATATAAATATAAAAGTACTTTAGAAATCACGATTTTGACACTAGGAAGAAAGGTGGGTACCATATTTTGAAGTAGGTACCTGATCTCTTCATATAATATGGGTACAATTATTATTGTAATTTTTATTTAAAAAACTACAGAACATATTTTGCTCAAATGTTTTATACATATTTTATGGGATAATTTGAATATTTCCTAAATTTTTCAAAGCAATTTGTGAATTTTAACTTCGCTTAAAAACTGTTTGAAAAATGAGGTCAAATAGGGATCAATATATTTCACTTTTTCATCCCGGGCTCAATCCAAAACTAATTAGGTGATATAATTTATTTACATTCCCGTATGTCCCATAGACCGTCTCAACAACATACTAAAATTTCACTCTGATAAAGTCATTTTTACGGCAGTTATCGTGGGAACGGACAGACAGACAGAATAATCAAAGTTATAAACACTTTTCAACTATATTGGAAAGCGTTAAAAAGGACACATGTTGAGTCTATTTCTCCAGATCTAAGGGTTAATTTGAAAAACGGATTGAAGATTTGAATTCACAAAGGTCGAATGAGGATACATGAGTTTTTCTAGACTTCAAGGTTGCGTTTTATGCTATGACACACTGACACCGCACTTTTAGAGAGGTGATAATGTTCTTAGGCCTAAACGCATCGCTTTATAATAATACTAGTGCACAAGGCAATTCAACCGAAGGAGAAAAAATCCAAAAGATAAAGATAAACGCCAATAGAAGACGTTTTAGATTAAAATGGAATTTGTTATCTTTGATGGGGATGCACGAAAATGAAAATGCAGCATGTAACACATTTTTTTGCTGACATTGCAGGTGTCATAAAAAGAGTGATAAAAAGCAGGACACCAATCCACCAATACTGGCTGCAGCAGTAAAAGTGCAATATTTTAAGAAAAACGACTGTTTAAATCAATATAGACGCTATCTTGTTTTTATTGGTGCGGTTGCTCTGTTTTTTTTTATCCTGAGTGAAGATTGTTTTCTTTCCTTCAGAACTGGTTCACACCACTACTAAATTGTGTACTTACGGGGCCGGGATAGCCCAGTGGTTAAGTAGAGAGGATCACACATGGTAGACCGGAGTTCGATCTTTACCGCCTCCTACATAAGTTCCGTATTTACGCGGAGTATGGACACAATAAATATGTAGTGATGGGCAGAGAGAGGAGGTACGGACCATGTGACCACACACAATGGGTTCTTTCTAAATTGAGTCGCTATAAGGACGTAATGTGATCTTCACCCTATGGCGCACTGGGCAACGTGGTATGACGATATAATGCTTCACTCGTCATAGGCGAATATTTTAATATCATGCGCGTTTGCCATTGAGAAAAAATATTTATTCTTTCTTAGCTTTATTTCTTCCATGTATAAACTTAACGCAATTTATAGACCAAGCGAGTAACTGCGTACTGTATGCAGTTCAATACTCTTGAATAATTTAAATTTTTAGAACTAGCAGGTAAGATAAGGTATAAAAAATAGAACTTGTTAGAAATTAGCAGCTAATTAAATTTAGCATTAGCAAGTCCTCAGCTCTGCTAAAGTAAAACAATTATAATTACCATAACTACGTAATAGCCGTAAACTACATAATAAGCAGTTTATTTTTTTCCTGTTCGTGAAAACAACCGAAGCTACGAGAAACATTGTTTCTTTGTTTATCATTACCTGCACTTTTCTGACAGCAGACTTCCCACGCTCAATACTATTTCGGGGTTTCATTATGCTACACTACTTATTCCAATTTGCTGCAGTGTTACTAATGCAGCTTTCGGGATTTCTATACCTCTGCTCATACTTTGGCTAAATGCATATCAGAAAGTTTTGCATTTCAGTATTAACTGGTGGATGTCATATGGTTGCAGTCAAAAATGTTACCTATGACCTATCAATCTATGAATATGGTTTCATTATGCTATACTACTTATTCCCATTTGCTGCAGTGTTACCAATGCAGCTTTCCGGATTTCTAACCCTTCGACGTTGATCCTTAGATTAAACGAAATATTTTTTTATATCAGACATATTTTTAAAATATTAGCGGAACATATGGGCAGTACGCCAAAAATATTTTAATTTTAGTTTTTTATAACCTCATACTTTAGCGAAATGCATGTCAGAAAGTTTTCCTTTTTAGTATTAACTGATGGATGTCATATGGTTGCAGTAAAAAATGTTAACTACGACCTATCATTCTATGAATATGGTTTCATTATGCTACACTACTTATTCTCATTTGCTGCAGTGTTACCAATGCAGCTTTCGGATTTCTAATTCTTAGCTACTGATCCTCAGAATAAACGAAATATTTTTTTATATCAGACATACTTTAAAAATATTAGCGGAACATATGGGTAGTATGCCAAAAATATTTTAATTTTAGTTTTTTATAACCTCATACTTTGGCGAAATGCATATCAGAAAGTTTTCCATTTTAGTATTAACTGATGGATGTCATATGGTTGCAGTGGAAAATGTGTAAATGGAAAAATGTTACCTATGACCTATCAATCTATGAATAATATGAAAAGAAATTCAGACTTGAAACGGCAGAATTAGTTCCAATATGAAATGCAAACTCAAAAGTTTTATAAATTTCTGTATATGTCCTTAGTCATTTCAGCACCTGCGGAAATAATGACTTGGAATTAAATCATCAGTTGAAAGATTTACCACCGTCTTTCATTTTTATTGCAAATAAACACCAATTCATTGCCGCCCCAAGACCTAACTAAGAATACAAAAAATGGTAATGGGAAAATGTGGGCGGGGCCATACACATATATTAAATAATGTATGTCCCGACTATTCCCGATTGAATGCTCACGATATTTCCTAAATAATGCTAATTTTCTATAATTGAACAGAATCGAATATAATATTGAACAGAATATAAATGAACATATTTTCAATTTGTTTAATTACTTATAGCAGGCTGGACAGCTATATTTATCACTTGGGTTTCCTGTTGTTGTTGTTGAGACCCAGACCGTCAGACCTACCAGAAAGGTGTTGAAAACCCAGACCGTCCGACTCATCCAATGGACTTGAGCAACTATTTGGACGGTCGGGTACCAGAAAGGTGTAAGGTAACTGTTTTGGCGGCCGGGAAGTGCCACCCAATTTAGACCGGAACCCAGTGGGGGAAGCATCCACAGGGACCGTACCCTCCTTCCCCTACCACCAACCTCTCGGAAGGACTTACGGACCCACATGTTTAACGTGATCGTACTCCGTATGAACACGGCGGCAGTTGTGGCAGCGTGCAAATCCAGCGCGCAAACCACCGGGCTACTGCGCCCGAAATCTGCCAACAGCACGCGGTGTTCCCAGGTGGTCACCCACCCAAGTACTAACCGCGCCCGATGCTGCTTGACTTCGGTGATCTAACGAGAACCGATGTTTTCAGCACGGTACAGCCGTTGGCTCCTTGGGGTTCCTGTGAAAAAGTACAAGATACCTTTACAATTATTAGAAGGGATATAAAACGAATTTTTACAAATGTATCAATAATATTACAGAAAAATACAAAAAAAAAATACAAAAGATGATTTACTCCCCTTTTGTGGTTTATTATCAACGTACATATTATTATAGAAAAACTTTATTTCTTTTACAATTTCATTTTTTATGTGTATACAGTTAAAACATCGGACAATTAAATATTTTCATTATTTTTGTTAAATTGTATAAGACAGAATAAATTTAAATTATGCTACAAAAATAACTAAAACTAACTGTAAAATTTTAGCAATATATATAGCATTAAAAATAACCATAATTTTTAAATCAATAAGGGAATACTGAGAAATGCGTTTTTAATATTTAAAATATACAAAAAATACAATATGAAATCTGTACGAACACTTCAGCGGAATGATGAAGCATAACCGTTTGAAAATAATGTTGCTCACAGTTTAGACTTAGGCCATGGCGAAGCTCACATTTTAAATTTCGATGTATGTACTGAGACAGATAATGTCCCTGGGGAAAAATGAATTCAAGAAAAAACTCTCTCTCCAAACATAATTTTCTATTTGTTTCGTATAACTTGTGAAATTCTATAAGTTACTAGACTGTCTTGTACATTACTTATTTAATATTTTGATTTCTTTACTACTTTCATGACATAAATATCTCTCAATTATTCAACATGTAACTATACAACTGTTTCACTTCATAGGCAGACTATTATTAAATCAGAAACAATCTTTTATCCGAACATCGTCCTGGACCAGGCATCAGAAAACTGAAGTCATAATTTCAGTGATACGACTGGACCGATGCCTGGGTGTTTTATTTTATCATATCCGCAGAGCCGTTGTTTGAATTGGAAGAATTGGCCAGATAACAATGCTTTAACTGAATAAATCAGACAGACCACGTAAATGAAGATACATATTTTGCGGTACGTGTATTTAAATGTTACAATCGAACCAATGTCTCCGTCTCCTATTTTGTCAGGTTTCATCTGCATAGCCGTTGTTTGAATTGGAATAATTTGCTAGGTAACAATGTTTTAACTGTATAAATCAGACAAGCAACGTTAATGAACATATATTTAAATTTCACCATAGTTGGTAGTAGTTCGTTGCTGCTGAACTTCAAGTATACTCGATCCAGTGGTGCTGATTGCTTCACTATGAGCAGGATAAAATTTGATTTCAGTTAGTTAAGTTTGTTTTCGTATTCGATTTTATGTTAGTAAATATCGACATATTTTCACTTTATCATACAAAGTAATCTAGTGTAGAGAAAGTATTATTTTCACGAAAGTTTTCGAAGATTTTATAGACAATATATATTTTATGCTCTCCTGAACACTTTTTGACATTTTTTGGGTGATATTCGTCTGCCTGTATGTCTGAGGTCGATTTCTTGTGTGCACTATAGGTGCCACAAGCATTAATGGATTTTCACGAAATTTTACATCTGGATTTGTTATCAAAACATCGAGAACTAGATAGAATTTTTTTTTTTAATTCGAACAGAAATTTCGAAATGTATTTGAAATTATATATTTTACTTAACATGGCAGCATTGGACAAAATTTGACCTAATCATACATAAAAAAGGTTATTTATTACTTAAAGATCACAAGAATTAATAGTTTCATTCATGTGAAAAATAGCTGAGATACAATTTGTGTATTCGTAACATCATTAGCCCCCCATGGGAGGGGAAGTTACTCCCCTCTCCTTCCCGGGGTGCATTGTCAAGTATGGTATCATTCGAAATATTTTTCAAGCCCTTTACAGTAAAAGGTAACACGATATAATTGTAATGATTTTTGGACCAATGAAAAAATATTTTTCAAAAATTTTCTAGTAAAATTTGAAGAAAAAAACCCACCATCTATTTAAAAAGGGATTCTGGTATGAGAAAGTCGAGTGGAACCACACTTCAGTTAATTTTTTATTTCCATATATATTTTATAAACATATTTAAAACACCCGAATTCTAAATATGGATACAAACTGCTAATAAAAAGCTAAGCATATAAAGGATATTTAAAAGAAAAAGTAACACATTGCAAATGGGGTGACATAATAAAATTGGCTATATTATCTGCCGTACTGTTGTATGAAAATTTTGACTACTGACAAAACAACACCTGATTTCTAGGCTCTAAAAACGGTCAAAAAATGTCATAGTAAAATATAAGAAAAACCACTGTGGTTATTTTTTTTTAGTTGTTGACTGTCTATTTTTTAAGTTTTTATTGAATATAAATCAGTGTCATTAATTAACCAAAACAGTGTTTAATTTTTGAAACCAGTGTGTGTATCTATACATACAAACATATATACATGTATACAGGGTGAGTCGAAATTCTTTTTACAAAAGCAGAGGGGTGATAGTACCCCACCAGACGAGCAATAATTACCATGGAACATAGGGTCGCATTGCACTCTGAGAGGCAGAAAAGTGGCACGTCGAACCGCGTTGAGCATGACGCAGTCAGCGCCTCGGACGTCATTGTGTACCTGCCTACATAGTATCTCCTACGCCAGACATGAACGCAGTTACCGTATGCAAATGTCCAGGGAGCAGAATCAGCATAACTGGTTCCTAGTAGGTTCCGACGATAGCCAATTAGAGCACACGTTGCCCTTTAAAAACCGGCACAACTTCAACCCTGCAAGTTATTCCCACTGGACTTTTTCTTCTGGGGCCACATGAAATCTTTAGTGGACTCGGCGGAAAATCTCGTCGCGCACATCTCAATAGAGTTTCGTCCAGAACAGAGCACCAGGCGCGAAGCGCCTTTAATCTCCAATCTCTAGGTGTGGTTCTTATCTTCATACTGTGACATTATTTCATTGGTCCATAGTTGGAGGTTCGAGGTTTTTGATTTACTGTTTTTATTATTTGTCCTAGCTCCTAGTGTGGCAGTTTGTTGCACATTAAGAGTTTAAGCAGTTTGGGGGGTTGATGCAGATCTGAGGGTAACCTAGCATTTTAGCAGTTTAGGATTTTAAACATTTTGTAGAAAACCAAAGATCGCGAGTTTTCGTTAATATCAACTGATTAAGGTGGGACGTTCCTAGTACCGAATATCAAAGTTAAGTACCGAGCGGGGTCTCTTACGAGATTTAGCCTTGCGATGATCATAGTCATGCAGATTAAATAATAGTTCATTTGGGACAGATGGCAGATTTTTGTAGAATTTAAGCGCTAGCTTTTTGATTTGGGCTCTAACAGTTTTTATTTTGAGCTAACAGTTTTTATCTGTCGCGCACATCGTTGTTGCCGCAGACCACATTAACACAACACCCGGAATCTTCGACAGGGTGCGTCAGCCATTCCTTCGCCGATGTGAACGGTGCAACGACACGCGTGGTCGCCACTTTAAGCACTTGCTGTGAGTTTGTCGCTGCACAATAAATCTGTTTGTGCAAAGTTTGGTATCGCTCATTCGCTTTCCCAACACTAGTGTACTGGCTAGTATTTCAATTTTACTCTTTTCTGCCTCTCTGAGTGCAATGCGACCCTATGTTCCATGGTAATTATTGCTCGTCTGGTAGGGTACTATCACCCTTCTGCTTTTGTAAAAACAATTCCGACTCACCCTGTATATATATATATATATATATATATATATATATATATATATAATATAATATATTCTTTATTAAGTGTTAGTTTTGAAGTCTGTGAGTACTGGCAGGTAATAAATGGTCGCCGACCTCTGGCATATACGAATGGTACAAATAATCCTATCAAAGAAATGTTATTGTTAAAAGTAATAGAGCCTTAGGAAATTTCTCAGTATAACAGGTGTTTGTGACAAACTAAAATATATCTATTGGACAATAAGATGTCTCTTCAACCGAAGTAAAAATTTAGACTCTTAAAACGGTAGCCTTAAGTATTTTGTATTTCTAATATAAAATATCAATAAAATATAGATTAATATTATTTCTATGTTTTGTAAAAAGTATAATTTTTTCAGACGTTCATTTCTAGGAGCAGGTTTTCAAATGTCTCCTCTGTGATTTTGCTTATAAGTGAAGAAGCTTTCTATATTACTTTCATCACTTACATAGCAGTAGAATGTATAAGAAAATTAATGTTCTGAGTCAAAAATTCGAATTCACGTTTTTGATGGAAGATTACGTTTTAAACCCTTGAATACGAATTGAATGCATTTTAGGTGATTTCTGTTTGCGTGTGTATATATATTTAGTATCCATGTATCTATGTTAATGTTTGTGTATATATATTAATATGTGTGTCAGTGAGTCTATGGACACGATACTTCACAAACGCATGGAAGCTTCTAAAATAATTTGAGTATTTGTGCAAAATGTGAATACTGGAATTCTTCCATTTTGAACGTAATTGAATATTCGAATGAAATTGTGATAAAAATAATTTAAAAATCAAAATTATCAATAATGATATATAAATAACCATTTTGTATGTATTTTTATTTGGAAACGAATGATTTAAAAATTAGAGCACTATCACGAACCGTTTTTGCGATATTGCACGATTTTGAAATGCATTTTCGAAAAAAATATTTTTAGAAATGGCCCTTTCAACATTGCTAACTATATAATACTTAATACTTAATTTTTCATTAAAAAGCGAATGACATAAACTGTGGAACATTTGCACGAACCATTTCCGATATATTTAAAGTTTTTCAAATACATTTATAAAAAATAAATCATAAAATTAAAAAGCACTATCATCAAATTTGTTCACTTCCAATATGCAATATTATGTAAAAAATATATTTGCAATATTCTTGTGGATCTAATCCATTCAATTCTTAAGAGAAAATACTTTTTACAACGGTTTTGTAATTTGAATCGCCAATAATCATTTATTTCCTTCAATATTTATGAAATGCCAATTGTATTTTGTGAGGTCTGTATAACCTTATACTATTATTTCACAGTTCACGTATAATTTATGTTTCACTTTATATTAATAACTTTCTGACTGGGTCCATTGTGTAGACCAATCGACGAACCAAGAGAGCAATTCTGCGGTCCTGCAGGTCGGCAGGATAAGGTTGAGGTCTCGATAGAGAATAGGTAGTTGTTGCAAAGAATTGTTGAAAGTCACAGTTGCTGTGTCAGTGTATAGAAGTTGGACGGTCCCACGTTCTTGGGTGCATCAGATACTGGCGTTGGTATAACGTGGATCGGAAAGATATAGTACCCACTAGTTGTCTTGGACACGATCTCGATGTCTTCGGATGCATAGAACCGGCTATATATGTTCCATCTCGTCGGTTTGCGTAATGATCTTTCGATTACCAGCTCCATTCCAATATGGATCTTTAATATAATTTGCGGAAACGTGACAGGCTGTTTGGTATATGTCTATATTTATGCAGCCAGCTTCTGCATTACTATATACTGTGCATAATAAATGTGTTTCAGTTAAAGCCTGAGATCCGGCAATTGCACGCTTTTATCAAAAGTAAAGCAAAATAAATGAGGAGGAAATGAGCGGCTCAAACTCCTTAGGTATCCACTGTAAAATCCACCAGTGGAATGGTCGGATCTGTGGTACGTTCGGGACCTTCACTTAAAAATTATAAAAAATAAAATTACTTATAAAATCGATTTTTTATTTGGATGCTCAGATATATGCGAAACTTTTAGTCAAATTATAGAATTGTGCTAATATAAGTTTTTTCGAGGCGAAGATATATATATATATATATATATATATATATATATATATATATGTGTGTGTGTATATAAATATGTATATATATATATATATGTATATATATATATATATATATGTATATATATATATATTTATATATATATATATATATATATGTATATATATGTATATATATATATATATATATATATATATATATATATATATATATATATATATATATATATATATATATATATATATATATATATATAACGTAAAGAATGCAACTATTGATGTATTTTTTTAAAGAATAAGTAAATGTGAAAGGATTCTTCGGCGGATTTTGTTTAAACATTTCAGGAAAAAACATTCTTTGGCCTTTAAAATGATGTCAAGATAGAAACTATGTTCGGTCACTAAGGAACGTATTTGTTTCAAAATTCTGGAACTTAAAATGACTAAACAGTAATGTAAAATTCAGAATACTCATATTAGAAGTCAGAATAACACCGCAGTACACCTTCCTGGAACCTAAAGTTCGTGCGTACCAAATTCCATGAACGTACGATACTTAGATTTCCCGCTACAGACTGCATATGCACACATACGTCTTTATTTATTAAGATGTAGTGAAAGTCATGTGCTGCCAGTATTCGATTTTTAACACTTTCCAACATGGTTGAAAAGTGTTTATGACTTTTTTCATTATGTCTGTCTGTCTGTCAGTCCGTTCGCATGATAACTGCCCAAAAAATATTTTTATCAATATGAAATTTTAGCATGTTGTTAAGACGGTCTGCGGAACATATGGGAATGTAAATGCATAATTTTACCCAATTAGTTTTGAATTGAACCCGGATTGAAAAGGTGAAATACATTAAATCGTATGGGCCTAATTTTTCAAACATTTTTTAAGCGAAGTTAAAATTCACAAATTGCTTCGAAAATTTTAGGAACAATTCATATTATTCCATAAAATATATAAAAAAATTAAGCAAAATATGATCGGTAGTTTATTAAATAAAAATTAAAATAATAATTACACCCGTATTATATGAAGAGATCAAAAGTCCCTCTTCAAAATAAAATATGGCTTCCATCTTATTTTCCCAGTGTAAAATTCCCAGTGTAAAATATTTAAAGTTCCTTTAAATTTATATTTAGTGTTGCATCCGTTTTAAAACCGCTTCATTTTTGTGTATTTTCTATGCATCTATATTATGTGCCAACCCAATTACAATATTTTTTAGTTCAAATAATCATCAAACTTCTTCAACGAAGTTTACTTTTAATGGATGCAAAATGTAATCAAGTGATTATAAGATGAGTTGTATAAGAATTGCTGAATATTTTTCACGTGACATTATTTAGCTCGGAGTCTGGAATAAAAGTGATATGAATGAAATATGCATTGCTTTTACGTAAAAAGCCAGACAATTTATATTTCGATGACATCATTTGAATAAAGTTGTATCGCATGTTTAAGGATCAGGTCATTTCAACCAATATCTTCGTTTGAATAAATTATTTGGATATCTAATGAGCATGTATGTATGTATGTATAAATAAGGTATGATGAAACATATAGAAAGATTGAAACAGATTGTTAAATTGCACAATATATTTCTTTTACAAGCACTTGACATAACATGCCAATTGAGTTAACCAGAATACCTGGATTAAGTTCAGAAGATTAAAAAAAAACTCAATTCTTGGAAGACAAAAATTTCAGTCAAAAATTATTGCAATCTTGAAAATCAGTATTATGAGTATAAAATTCTGTTACTCGTATTCACAGTTAAAATGAAATTAATATATAAAACTTAGTAAAAAAGTATCTTTAGTGAAGCAGCATAAAAAGTAACATTAAAAAAGGTTTTCTTAAACGTTGTAATATGTTAACTGCCACATAATAATTGAATGAAATGGTACGTGACCCCGAGTGCTGAGTCAGATATATTATTTAATGCATAACATAATTTATGACATTTATTTTTCATCATTTATATTTTTAAATATAATAATTTATTGTAGTATTGTGATGATCTAAAATACATCGCCGCTGAATGTATCGCATTTTAGAGATGTTAAAATAAAATTGCATTGATGGTGGAAAGTGTTTCATAACCAATGGTTTTGTGCATGATTGATCTTTCTTGTTTTTAAATAAGGCATCTATTTCTACAGATGTATATACGAGCAATACAAATAATCCTATCCAAGGAGAGTTATTGATAAAAAAAAGGGCGTCCTTGGAAATAATCTCTTTTCTGAAATTACAGTTCTTTAGTAACACAGGTGTTAGTGACAAACTGAAATAAATCTATTGAAAAATAATATGTTTGTTCTCTTACAACAGAAAACCCAAGCTCATGAAACAGTTACTTTTTCAGAACACCGAGCAAAATAGCCTTAGGAAATTTATATTTGTATTATAACAGAGCGATAAAATATGTCGCTAAATTAACTTATTTTTATATTTGGCAAGTAAAGAAGTTTAGTTATTTCAGAAAATGAGTTCTAACAGCATGTTTTCAAAAGTCTCTTATGAGAATTAGAAACTAAGTACAGAAGTTTTTCATGAATTAAATTTATCACTTTTTTTAAAATTTATTTTATGTAGTTGAGTTGCAAATTTAAGACAATATATTTTCTTTACAATACTGTATAAAATCATTTTCAATAATAACATACATGTTAATTTTAAATTTTATACATTTTCCTATGTTTCCATTGAAGTTAAACTCCCATTCAATGAAGACTTGATAAGTACCAGTAAATACTGTCACCCCCATGATAATCATCATTAATACCTTATTTTCTAAATTCCCTTCAATATTTTTTTTAATTCTACCTTCCTTCTTATGGGTGATTTTAATGCTAGAATTGAGCTATGAGGATATAATTTCATTAATCATAAGGACGACGGCTTTTTGGATTTTTGCCTTGGTAATATTCACTTTAATTATATTAATCTTGTCTGTGGTCTAACCTTTATTTCTCACACTGGTAAAGGGTTTCTTATTTAACTATGATTAGTTTTGGCTTTTATAACAATATTCAAAATTGGGAAATTTTAATTCGTGTCTATTTTAGTGATCATAAATTTATTAATATTACTATTGTTGTGGAAGTTATTTCGAAAAATTAATCTTTTCTGAAAACAATTTATGGGATAGGTAATTTTTTTTATAACTTTAAATTTCATCTGGACAATTTAGACTCTCTTGTTTCGAAAATTAATAATACTATTTCTCTTGATAATTTTATTTTTAACTTTTTTCAAAAAGTTCGAGATTGTTTTTGTTCTTTTTTCGTCAGAAAGAAGAAATATAAAAAAAAGGTTTTGGTTTTCCTTATAAGAATATAAATTTTGTTTCGCCTTTTTCTAATAGAGTCAAATTATTAATAAAAATTCTGATGTGGGCAACACATGACTTTCCTTGTATATTGTAATAAATTTACTCCTTTTACAGTTAAAAATAATATAAGATCAACGGTACTGTGTTTCTAACATTGAATTGTATATTTTGCGATTTTCTGGATAATAACATGTAATACTATTTCAAACTAACCAATTAACTTATATTGCACACAACTCTAAATTAATAATTATTAATGATGATAGCATCCTCAATAAGCGATATAGTCCATATATTAAACTATTTTAATAATTAATTCATCAATTAGGTGTCATTTTCATTAATTTAGCGCCATTTTCGTCAATCTGAGGTGAGATAATGCCAAGTTGGCAATATTTTGCTAGATTATTTGCCAGTCTTAATACATCACCAAGTATTACAGACAAATGGAGACAAGAGCATTTCTTATATATTATAATGTATGCCCGTCATATGACGGAAATTAGAACTTGCGAAACATTATTTCTCATTTGACGTCATGTTTATCAATTTGACAATATTTTTATCAGTTTAGAAACATTTAAAAATGTCGCCAAGTTGGTGACGTCTAGCTAAATTTCTCGCCAAGTGTTATGGACGGAGAAATGGGCTATTCTTATAGTTTATTCTTATGCTCTTTCCATCTTTCATCACTTAGTCTCCATTTCATTGATTCAGCTTAAGTTTCATCAATTTCGCGAATTTTTATCAGTTGAGAAACATTTTCATCAATTTGGCAGCATTTAAAAAGTCACCAAGTTGGAAATATTCCGAATAATTCGTCATCAATATTTTATCCAAACAGAAAAATCGGTTATTCTTATAATGCTCGTAGTTTCTTATATTCTTTCTAAGACATTGAATTTTCGCCAATTAGTCGTTATTTTCATTGATTTAGAGTCATTTTTATCAATTTGCCGAAATTTTTGCAAATTTGGCAATATTTAAAAAGTCTCCAAGTTGGTGATATTCCTCCAAATTCGCCCAACTACTAAAGTATTACCCAAAGTAAATTTTCCAATGAATGGAACGAGTTAAATCCAAGAGAGTGATGCCACCAATTGTATCACTCTTATTACATATGAAAAGGGAACATATTTCATAATACGTAATATTTTTTTATGTTTTATGTGATTTTTTGATACATTTATTTGAAAAATGGGCAATATCGCGAGAAAGGTTCGTGCTAGCGTTCTAAAGTTTATACCAATCGTTTTCTAATGAAAAATTACATAAGAAATACCTATTTGAGTAACTTTACGAAAGGTTTTTATTTTTTGATGATTCTTTTCAAAATTTCACTCGACAATTTAGTGGGATTCTGAACAGTCGATTATGTTTAAAAGTTATGGAATTCCAGTATTTAAAGATTGAAAATTTTGTACCAAATTTCGTTCGAATCGCTCGAATTGTTCGTCAGAAATAGTCTCCACAGACTCACTGATACCCACTCACAAAGACTTTACCTCAAAAACATTTGATTCGTGTTAAGGGATGCTTGAAACGCGCTCTCCCGGCAAAAACTCGAATTCGAATGTTCAACTCGATCACAATACTTTTCTTATACATTATAGTATGTATATAAAGAAAGTAAAAATTCTCGATCAATAAATGTTATCATATCTGCAAAAACTATATTTAAACTGAATGAGGTCAAATTTAAAATAAAGCTAATAAAACTAAATCTGATTCATGGAAAATTTTTCATTCAGATTGTATTTCAAAATACTGTACACAATTTACCTTTCAAGAATTAACCAAAAAGCATAGCATTAATTTACAATTTCAGGATAATTTATATTTAACATATTCCAAAAAATGTTTGCGATTGTTGGACTCCAGTTTTTAGGATTATAATCATTTTATTTCCTTTCCTACCTTTCAATTGTTACCTGCATTATTTGGAAATTATATCTTGGGAAGAATTATTCTTGGACTTTAATAACTTAAAAAACCGTAAATCTACAGATATTGAAAACTTAGATTAGAATATTTGAAAAGGATCGTATAAATTTAATTCTGCTATTTTCTTTAAAAGCTTTAATTTACGTTTTAAATTCTGTCTCTTTCACCCTGCTTCAGAAATATCAGGCTTATTTTTCTACATAAACCTGGCAGAGATTCTACAATTTTTTTTTCTCTTATCACCCCATTCGTTTATTACCTCCTCTAAGAAAAATTTTGGAAATGGTGTTTATCAATAGACCTAATTTTATATACAGATTAAAGATATTCTTAATCCTGATCAACTTGTTTTTCTTGATCTTCGCAGCTGTGACGACCATACTCTTAAACGCATTGCGTAATTGAGGACTTCTGGGTCTTAAATCATGTCATTTTCAAAACCATTTCATGTTTGGGGGCTTTCGATAACTTGAACGGAAGCATTCTTCACTTAACGTTCGAAAATAAAATATTCCAATTCCTTTTCATGATTTTCAATTTCCATTCCTTAATTGTAGATCAGCTACTTATATTGAGAGAAGTTTAAATCTTTCTAAATTTTGTTTATACTGAGGGGCCTTTCACTATTTCTAAATTTTACTTATATTGAGGGAAGTTTAACTGCTTGTAAATTTTACTTATATTAAAGAACCTTTAACTTTTTCTGATGGATTACTGAAGGGTTTCTTTGTTGCTCCAATATTATGGAAGCTATAATGTAACAAAATTTTACCACATAATAATGACCTCTTTTACCTTCAAGCCTTCGCTGACGAATAGTCTTGCGTGGCTCATTTATCGTAATACCCGCAAAAATTTGAAATTCAGTACTAACTCTCTCTAACAATTAATTTGTGCTTCTTTGATTCAAAATTAATTTGTGCTTCTTTTTTACTCTTTCTAAATTTTACTTATATTGAGAAACCTCTAACTCTATCTAAGGAATTACCGTAAAGTTTCGTTTTTGCCCCAATAGTATAGAAGCTATAATGTAAAACAATTTTACCACATAATAATGACCTCTTTTACTTTCATGCCTTCGCTGAAGAAATGACCTTGAGGGGCTCACTTATCTTAATACGCGCAAAATTCTCTAATTCAATACTAACTATTTCTAAAAATTAATTTGTGTTTCTTTAACTTTTTCTATATTTTACTTATATTGAGGAACATTTAACTCTTTCTAAGGGATTACTGCAGGGTTTCGTTGTTGTCCCAATATTATAAAAGCTATAATGTAACAAAATTTTACTACAAAATAATGACCTATTTTACTGTCAAGCCTTTGCAGACGAATGACCTTGCGGGGCTCACTTATCTTAATACTAGCAAAATTCACTAAATCAATACTAACTATTTCTAAAATTTCCCTTGTGTTTCTTTAACTCTTTCTGAATTTTACTTATATTGAGGAACCTTTAACTCTTTCTAAGGTATTACCGCAGGGATTCATTATTGCCCCAATATTATGGAAGGTATAATGTAGCAAAATTTTACCACATAATAACAACCTCTTTTACTTTGAGCCATCGCTGACGAATGTCCTTGCTGTGCTCATTTACCTCAAAATCTGGAAATGCCCTCAAAAATCTGGAATTCAATATTAACTCTGTCTAAAAATTAATTTGTGGTACTTTGATTTCTTTACATCTCGAAATTTCTATTGATGACAATTGTTCAATTAATTTCGGTAAAAACAGATCAAGGCTGAAACAGAAACCAAATTTTAAATTACTGAATAACTCCATAAAAATTCCTACTCATTTAAAATCTTAGGCACAATTATTGATGATAAATTAACCTGGAGCCCACATATCTATTATCTGAAACTAAATTTTTTTAAATTATTTTCTTCACTTGGTGAATAATTGGGGTGTCAATAAAGGATTTTTCGAAATCTGGTAACAAACTGTTTATTGAAAAAATATTGTATACGACTTTGAGGTATAGGGAAAATATTTAATTTTCGTACAAAGTATTCAACTAATTTCTCTTCAGAAATTTTTCTTATAAAATTTTCTTCCGGTTACTGAACCTCTTCAAATGTCTCACTCGTTACTATTTCAAGTATTCCCCCTATTCATCTTGTCATAAATATTCTGTGAAAAAAATATAATTTTTCAAACAAATAATGGGTATTTTCTCCAGTTTTGATTTGACTGTCCCTTTTCAATTTGAATTCAATAACCCAATTTTTGATATTCTACCATAAAATAGTATTATTTCTCTTCCAAATTGTGATGACAAAATTATTCTGATTATAACAGTTATACAGATGGCTCAAAAATCGATGAAAGCATTGGTTTCGCTATTTGCATCTTTAAACATGATTTGTTCGAAGAGGTTTCTGTTATAAACTGCATGACAGGAATACAGATTGTTAATCTGAAATAACTGCCATAGTCTTTATAGCTGATAGGGCTTTTAAAAATAATTTACATGTGAATATATATGCAGGCAGTTTCTCTTCAATTTCTGCTCTAAGTTTAATTTCTAATAAATCAATCTATACAATTATATCTTATATAATTATATAATTATATATATATATATATATAAATATATATATATATATGTGTGTGTGTGTGTGCGTGTGTGTGTGTGTGTGTGTGTGTGTAAATATAAAAGATAGATTTCTAAAGAAAAATATTGAAATGAATTTTAGTGTACTTGCGCACAGCAGCATAAAACACTAAAAATATATAAAGGGTTAATATGTAAAAATAAAAATGAAGAAGGAAGGCAACGTAAAGTGCTTACACAATGGCGGTAAGGGGTAGCGACCTTACTCCCCAGTTATCAACATGCATGTCCTAAATGCCGCGGCATTGCACTCTGGACGCCAGCACTGACTGTAGCCAACCTCCGGAGTGATAATCAAAATTATCACAAGATCTTTTATAAAGGAAAGTGATATTAAAGAGTATTGGTCCAAGACTCAGAGACAGCTAAGTTCATGCCTATGATTCCTCTTTATAACATCAAAATAATCATATTCAGCAGTTTAGATGTTTGTGATGTCATTACTCTCAAAGACGTATAATCAATGTTCATAATGACCTCAAATATTCACTCAAACTTAACCCATATTTTTCATTTTTTCCGTAGTAATGTTTGATGTAATGGATCATAAATTGCACTGGATATCTTTGCCTGAATGCCTGTTGTAAGAATTTTCTGTCACTTTCCAATCTGGTGAAGTCACTGTTTACAATTCTTTTTGTTCTCGCTAGACCACCAATAAATACATTCCTAAATATATTCAAGTGCAAATTAGATGTCCAATGTATGATTCCTATTGTAGGGATATTATAAGTTATTCTTTTATCATATATATAGAATGACAATTTATTATGGCTGAAATCAATACTGAGATCTAGAAAATTTACGACATTATTCTGGGTTGGTGGATTTTCTTCCAATATTAAATTGGAGTGATAAAATTCAAAATTCATTTGAAAACTTTTGTTTTCATAACCTAATAACAAATCATCAATGTAACGTATGTAAATTATTTCATTGTTAATACGGGACATTTTTTCAAAATGATCAAGATAGATGTCTGCTAAAATTGACGAGCATCCCCCACCCATGGGGATGCCTTTGATTTGCTTATAGAAATTCAGACCGTTATATAGGTAGTTTTCTTCTATAACTATCTAAATCAGAGATCTATATTTGTTGATTTCTATATATATTTGCATTTCAAATTCCCCGTACAACAAGTTCAGTATAATACCTTGAGTTCAATATTGTTAAATAGCTCTTAAAAATCATAGGTTCTGAAAAATAATTTTGTTTGATGATTCCTCAAGATCTCTATGACCTCGTAGCTGTTCCCAACAATATAAGATTCCCGATCTTTAATTTTTTTAATATAGGTTTCAATATTGCAAGAAGCAATTTGTTAGCTTTTGTGAGATAAGTTTTGAATCCAACTGTTACTGGTCTGAAGCTTTTTGGAGTTTTATGAAGCTTGGGTATATTTATTAAGTATGGGTATTTTATTCTTTCTGTGTACCTAATTCCTGCCTTAAGATATAAGACTTTGATTCTGTTATTAATCAATTGGTGTGTCATGGTTATCAAGCTGTATAAAGCTTATTTTCATAATTTGCCATAAGGGTTTTTATATTATTATTAATATTATAAATATTATTAATATTATTAATATTACATTATTATTAATATTATCATCACCATAGAAGCAAAACCACGGCCATAATGCCGATAATAGAAAAGATCAGCACCGGCCCAAATTCTAAGATTAAAAAGAATTAAATTCATCTTCAGGTCTGAGTATTCAATTCTAATTAACCCAAACAAATGTCTGTTTCAGATTGGGCAATAGTACATTACTATAAATGTCCAAACTCAGATATATATATATATATATATATATATATATTATATATATACAACAGTTATTGTGTTATTGTTTCAGTTGTGCTAACATTTATTATCACAATATTGTCGCATAAGTTATTTAACTACCAAATTCAACTAAACATCATAGAACAGTTTTTTAGCTAGTGTAAATCTATCTAAAAATATCGGTCCAAATGGGTAAATTTTTCAAAACTCGATTTCCAATTTTGGACACCATTCCCATAATTTTTCTATACATTTCCTCATACTTTTTAGAAAGATATAATGAATTGAAAACTGAACTATAAATTTCAATTAATCTCCCTTCTAATGAAAAACGAGGGAGACTGAAAATGGCTGACAATGGTGTTTGGTGTTTCAATCCTCACGAACTTGTTTTCTCCCTCTGTAATCTTGTTGTCGAAGTTCTTGTTTTTCATTGTCTTTTGTATTGAAATAATGGACGGTGAAATGTGGATCTTTGTGACAGGGAGGTCTGTGGAGTGTTAATTTAACCACGTTATCCACGTCAGTGGTGAACTGAGTTACATATATTGTTTAGAAACATTTTTATTAGATAGAGGTTAAAAGGGCATAGAACCATATTGTATATTCGTACGATTAGTTTCTATAATAATTTAAGAAAATATCTAATGTGGACGAAACTATGGTGGATGGGTATATCCGATGCACAAATAATTGTAATAATACAAATATACGCTAAGTCAAATATTATTTATAGTTAATTCGATTTCTACGATGGTTGAAGCATAAAAGCCATAGATTTTTGATCCAATTACAATGTTTTATATTCTTAAATTGTAAATTATACGCAAAGAAAAAACTTTCGTGTTTCGTATTCAGGGATCAAAATGTGAAAATCAAATAATCCCAAAAATCATTTTTGCCTGATTACAATATTTGTACTTTAATTATACTATTCATTGGAAAAGGAGTAATTCATTTGCAAAAAAATTCATCAATTTAGTGGATTCTGTTGGGAGTACAGGATCGACAAGACGATCGCGTCTGTGTGATTATATTTTTGAGGGACTGTACATCATCTAAATGTGAATTAACCATTCTCGCCAATCTATACATTCTTCTTCTGTCAGATGCAGGAAGTTGGGGGACAGCCATTTTAGGGCCCGTTCAGACTTGAACCTGTGACCACGTGCATTGAAGCCCGATGCCATAAGGTTAGACCAAAAGCTAGCTTCAGGTTCGATTAATTGTTTTAAATAGTTTCTGTAGCAGTGCAGTGTACATATGTTTCAAACGTTTTATTTTTAAAAATTGATCTTTTATTAATTATCTTATTATTGAAAAATCATAATATAACAAGGTAATATTTTAGGTCAGATTGGTTTACAAAATAAATATAATATCGATATATTTCAATATTTCAATAAGTTATTGCAAAACCAATACAAGAAAAATGTGCGAATATCCGGACTTTATAAATACGAAAAATCTGAAATTTAGAGCTTACGACGGAGGGGCACAAGAGCGTTTTTTAAGCGCATCCCTGAAGGCGAATCGAATGTTTTCAAGGTGATGGTTTTATGTGTGTTGTGTGTGTGTATGTATATCTGTGTCCGTGAGATTGTTTACGTGGTTTCTAACGAACGAATGAAATAATTTGGTGCGATTATTAAAACTAGTTAATATTGATTTTTTTTAAATTTTAAACGCAGTCGATTATTTGGAAGACACAATGGAAACCATTCTTAGAATGATTCCTTGAAAAATCCCGAAAGACATTAAATCTTTCAATATTGATAAGTACATAAACAATTACGGCGAAATTGTTCATTGAGAAACATATGGCAGCAATTTTAGAACGCTATAATAATCCATTCTCAAGGCATTTCACATTTTTCAAATAATTTTGTTAAAAAATTACATAGAATTGAAAAGTGATAAGTATCATCCGATATGTTCACTTTTCATCTGCAATATTATACAACAAATCTGTTAACATCACTATCTTGAATCTAATTGGTTCCATTCATGAGAGACGATATGTTTTTTAATAGTTTTCATTTTGACGCGAGAGAACAATAGTCATTTATTATACGGGGTTTCTATCTATATAAAAAAAAGTGGTTGACGCCGCCGCCGCTGTTTGACAAATTTCTCGTTTCTCGAGCGAGATTCTTTGTTTGGTACCCCAAAAACGGTTGCATATAAAAATATGAAATTTGGTGCACTGGTAGAAAGAGTTTTGGGGAATACGATGAAATAAACAGTTTTTGATAAGAAATATTTTAATGTCAAAGTCAAAGACAAAATATTTGAGCTACGAGTTCGCATTCTGTTTAGACTAAAAATGGTAAGACCACGAATTTTTGCAGGCTAGTACCTAGAATTTTTGCAGGACGAAGCCCCTTTTAAACACTTTACAACATAGTTGAAAAGTGTTTATGACTTTGTTCATTCTGTCTGTCTGTCTGTTAGCACGATGACTGCCTTAAAAATGACTTTACAAAATGAAATTTTAGTCTGTCGTTCAGCCGGTGTGTGGGACTTATGGGGATATAAATGAATAATAACACCCAATTAGTTTTGGATTGAACCCGGGTTAAAAAAAGGAAATACATTGAACCCTATGTGACTTAATTTTTCAAACATTTTTTAAGCGAATTTAAAATTCACAGATTGCTTCGAAAGTTTTAGAAAATATTCAAATTATCTCATAAAATATATAAAAAAAATTTCAGCAAAATGTATTCATTAGTTTTTTAATAGAAATTAAAATAATAGTTAAACCCATTATATGAAGAGTTCACGTGGTCCACTTCAAAAACATGGCATCTATCTTGTGTTAAAATCGTGATTTTTGAAATTCTTTTTAATTTATATTAATCTTGTATCCGTCCTAAAATCGCTTTGTTTATGCTAACCTTATGTGTATCTATATTCTAAAACAGCCCAGTTACAATATATTTGAGTTTAAATGATTAATGTTATCCATCTTGTGTCAAAATCGTGATTATTAAAGTTCTTTTTTAATTTATATTTAGTGTTGTGTCCGTTCTAAAACCTCTTTATTTTTGAAATTCTGTGCATTCTGACACAACGCAATCACAATATATTTGAGTTTAAATGATCATCAAACTTTGATTATTTTTACAATGAAGACTAATTTTCACTTATGGAGATTATACACATATCAAGCTGTAAGATGAGTTGTATACGAATTGCTGAATTTCTTTAACGCAAAATTACTTATCTATGTAGTCTGCAATACAGTTAATACGAATGAAACGTCATTGATTTTACATGAAGAACAGACGATTTTATAGCAGACTTTTTCGATGAAGTTTTAAGTACAGAATTAAATTACTTTTACCTCCATGGTTTTAAGTTTTCAAGTAAAATAAATTATTGTAGCAGTGTGATGAATGAAAGGAATAGAATAAACTTTTATGAATGGAATATTTACTGCTTTTTCATAGAGAGCCAGGCGATTTATATTTCAATGACGTCATTTGCATAAAGTTACTTTTTTCGATGAAGTTTTCAAATACAGTAAATTATTGTAGTATTGTGATAATTTTAAAAATATTACCGCTGAATGTATCGCCTTTTAGAGATGTTTAAATAAAATTGCATTGCAGTTGGAGAGTGTTTCATGATCAATACTTTATGCATGATTGATCTTTAATTTCTATGTAGTTTTTGAGATATCTTACTTTTTATGCACTTCTGAAGTGAACTTCTTTTTCATATCTGTACGTCTAGCGATTTCTCTGTCTCATACAGTAAATACTATAGCATACAAAAATATGAAATTTGGTACATTTAAAGAAAAATAATAGGATAACACGATGTAATAAACTGTTTGTCGATTTAAAGTTTAGTTTTCCATGAAATAGCTCGCGAAGACAGCTCCTGATCAAGAAATTCAGTTTTTGGATTCCCTCGGCTAAGAAAAAACCCTGCTTTTTCCTCCTGCGGAAAATAGGCAGAGATGGAAAATAGATTGGAAGCAAAGCCTCCCAAAGGAAGTCGCACAAGAGGAGCGATCAGGGACAGGACCCCTAGTCAATTAAATATCAATTGCATTTTGCTGAGGATTTTCCACATGAGTATGAATAAGTCATTCTCTCTGGTCTAATATGCTGCCAAAAGAGCCAAATTTCAATTTACATCGTGTTTATTCAATTCCAAAAATATTGTGTGGGCCTGTTTTGTACAATATTGTTTCAGCTTAAAAAAAAATAATGCCATTGTACGGCACATTCTGTGAGCTGCGCACCTAGGTTTTATTTTTCGTATATTATTAAGCATATTTTGGAACTTTTATGTATTTTTTATAATGTTATCAAGCGCCTGCTGAAAACGCGGACTTGCAGTGCGTTAATTTGAGCTCTTGGGGTATCTATAGTTTTGAGGTATCTATAAATAAATCCTGTTTAAAATGAAGGCATTTACTGCTTTACATCATTCACTGAAAAACTCGTAACAATACACATGCAGAATTATGTTGTTCATAAGATAAATATTCATATGCAATGCCTATCTAGTAATCTCGGCACCCATTGATAATCACTCTATTGTGGATGGTTCTTAGTTTATTCTATTAATTGGCTGCGATTCAAATAGAATAATGAGCACGTTGTGGTAATAGGGGCCTTTAATATACCGAATGGAATTATGAATATGTCACGTGAGAAACGTGCTGTAGGGAAATGTGATTGAATGAATGAAGTGGGTAGTTGTGATTGGTTGAATAATACGATTCATGCGCTATGCCTCATTTTGTAATCTCCGCATCCAACGAAAGCCTTAGTAATCCAGTTTCGATGTGATGGTGCTTAGTTCATTCTATCAATTAGTTGCGATCCAAATTGAATAGTGAGGACACTGCAGTGAATGGGGACATTTGATAGGCTGAATATAATTGTAAATATGTCACGCCACAAGCTTGGTGTAGAGAAATGTGAATGAAGTGGGTAGTTGTGATTGGTTGAATAATATGATTCACGAGCAATGCCTCATTTCGTAATCTCCGCATCCATTGAAAGCCCTAGTAATCCATTGTCGATGTGATGGTACTTGTCGATGTGATACGATTCGTGCTCAATGCTTTATTTTGTACTTATCAATATATTTATTGTGGATGGTGCTTAATTCGTTCTATTAATTGGTTGCGATCCAAAATTGAATAGTGAGGACGCTGCTGCGAATAGAGACCCTTGCTAAACTGAATGGAATTGTGTATATGTCACGTAACAAACTTGGTGTATTGAATGAGGATCAAGAATTTCAGTTTGTTGGAGTCCCTGGACTTGTAGGAATGTCGGTTTTTACCTTCTAAGGAAATTAAGAGAGACGGGGGGTGTTCTTCATCACAGCAATATTTTTTTTATCGTGCCTATCACAATAAAATATTTCTTTAAAAATGCCGTATACAGTGACGACGAAAAAAGTGGGATAAAGAATAAGGCATCCTTGATTATTCATCCGTTCATAATAGGCGAGTTGCGTTACGATATCCGAATGCTAACGATACGATTGAACTCGAGGTTGAAAGTTAGGAATAAGTAGCAAAGGGTCCATTTTGCACATATAGACGGATTCTCGAGCTTCCTGCAAAATGGCGTCACTTAGTTTCCATTTTGATAAAATCGAAACTTTCATACAAACTTTGAACGAAATCCTTACGATTAATAGACGATTTTTTCTAAGGATGGGACAACCCAGTGGTTAGCGCGCAGGAGAAGACGACCCGACTTCGATTCTATGCTCTGCACAAAATGTTCACGTGGAATACGGGTATGTTAAAAATGGCGGTTCGTAAGTCCTTCTGAGATTTTGGTGGTAGGAGAAGGTGGATACGTTCCCTGTGGATATCGCCTCCGCTGAATTTTGGTCTTAATTGGGTGTCACTGTTCCGGCCGTCCAAACAGATTCCTTACACCTCCGGGTAGGTTCGACCGTCCAAACAGTTACCTTACACCTTTGTGATAGTTCGGATGGCCTGGGTCTCAACCTCCGGGTAGGTCAGACGTCAGGGTCGAAAAAGAAGACGAATTTTTCTAAATGTGAAAACAATATGCTTTTTGGGTGTTGAAAACGTCCCTGATATTTAAATTGCGATAGAAAATTATTGACTGGTAATCTGAATTTTTAAAATTTAACAACAGCTTTTTTTTAAATATTACACACTGCTCCCAAACGAATAAAATCCAGAAGTCACTCATTCATTAATTACAACTTTTAAAAGTTTTAAGTGTATCGTTACTTTTTAATCCTAGTCGAAAAGTTCCCGTTTTTCGCGGCTGACCGGTACCGCCATCTATTACCAAACATTGTTTTAGAGCAAATAAAAAGTCTTCATTTATATATTTGAACGCAAACAAAAGCATTTCAAATTTTCAAGTACTGAAATCTAAATAAAATCGTTTTAAAATTTAGATACTTGAATAAACAAACTACAAATTACCATTACAAAAACTGATGCTAAACTGAAAGAATGGCAATTGCGTTATAGGAAATTCACAGTGAGTTCCGATTTAATTTTTATCAGAGGTTTGCTTCTTAAATCCTCTGCAACATCGGGTACATTTTCCAGTAATTAATAATAATGGAATATTGATTTGAAAGCATAATATAAATAACCAAGCATTTGTTATTTAAAAAGGGAGAATATCTGTTATAAATTACAGAGGAAGACAGTAAGGCCTATGTAGGGGCATAATACCAGCATTCTTTGTTAACCGGGACAAATACTTCATCATTTATCAGCCGCTGCAATGAAGCAAGATGTTTGAATATTTCCTCTGGCTTTTATTCAGTTAGTATGTTTATGGCTTCTGCTTGTGAATGCTGCAAATATGCTTCTACCAAACATTACTTCCGAAGCGAACTGTAGTAATTGAAAATAAAGGATTTTCTTTGTTCAGATTGATTTTACTTCCTCATACTATTGAATACAGTATAGAGAAAGTATTGTTTTCACGAAAATTTTCGATTTCGGGATTTTAATACCAATATAGGTTTTAGAACCTCCTTAACACGTTTTGAATATTCTTATAGTGCTGTCTGTCTGATGTCTGTGGTCGATTTCGTGTACGACACGATAGTAGCCACAAATATTAATGGATTTTCATGCAACTCCATATTTTATTTCATTATCAAAATATCTAGAACTGTAGAGAATTTTTTTTTAAATTCGAGCAGATATTTCGAAATTTTATATTTTTTAACATGCCAGCACAAGACAAAATTTGACATAAGTAGGGATAAAATGGATTATTTATAGTTCAATGATCGTGAAACTTGACTGTTTTAATAATTGTCGTGAAAAAAATCCTCAATACAAGTTTTGTGATTGTGACGTTTTCAGCCCTTCTCGAAGGGAGTGGGAGCAAGTTACTCCCTACGGGGATACATGGGGTATCAATCGTGAGATTTTTTTTAAACCCTGTAATGTGAAGAATTGAAGCCCTGTAATGATAGTTTTTTCGTGTTCTGGAAAATGTGTAGATCCGTCGAAAACCCGGGTTGCGATTTTCAAAACTATTCCAAAACTTTCCTAATACATTACCATGAATTGTAAGGAAAGAAAAAATCTGGTGTAGGCAGTACATTACTTTCCTTACAGACTAAAATACATTTGCTTATTTTTTATTTTATGAGGCTTTAAATTGATTTTAGTTGCAGAAAATAACATGGATACTTTTCTAATATTATATCCAATTTATATTCTTGATGTATCTCAATTTTATTTGGCGACTTAATGCATTTTAAGTTTGCTTTGTCAAAAATTACACGAAGAACAAGTATATAATGAATGTAGTTTAGCAATTTTAGTCATTTATTTTAGATTTTCAAGATTTTTGCAGGCCATTTTGCAAGAAAGGATCGGTTATATTTTTAAGAATCATGCCAAAATCTAATCAGCAGCAGGCTAACTGTCAAAGAATTACTAAACTAATATTTTTTACGAAATTTCCACAAATAGTTTTTTAACTACATTGAGAAACGTTTTCAGCTCCTCAAAATTAAAAACAACTTAAATAATTCGAGAATTGTCCATAGAGTAGTGTGAGGTTAGTCTTATTCTTTGTGAAATAAAACGAGAGTTAATTGACACATTTGAGCATATGTATATTTTAATTTGAGATTTTGCCGATTTTTACTGGTCATTTCGTAAAAAAAAAGTTCTTTTTTTTTCGAATCATACCAGAATCTAATAAACATCAGGTTAGAGTTAGAATAGATACATATATTGCACGGGCAGGAAGATACACACGCACAAGCGTCTCGCTAAAGATAGTACGTATTCTAGGGTGAGTAAACAGAGATGCTGCCCCAACCGGGAATCGAACCCTGGATCTCCGAACTGGCCAACCGATGCTCTGCCGTTGAGTTACTGGGAAGAAATTGCAAACTCTTATCGTTGAAATGGACTCTGCAATCTTCACCCTCTAATATCAGATTGGTGGGCAACTGACAATCTGACTGACCACCACCTGCTATTTTTACCTCAGATTAGTCTTTGGTTATTACTACTTTTACCCAAGTTAGTATCCTACGTGGTTTGTTTTTCTCTCAATTTGAAATCGGCACTCTAGAGTCCACTGAATCCATACTAGTCGTACTAGGGTCACTTTCAGACCTCCTATATATTTGCACTAACCTACAGGGTTGATTTTTTTCAGGCGCCATTGTAAAGACCCCTGCTGCCTCAACCGGGAATCGAGAACTCTGGATCTCCGAACTGGCCAGCCGACGCTCTACCGTTGAGCTACCTGGATGAAATTGCAATCTCTTATCGTTGAAATGGACTCTGCAGGTGTCGAAACGTGTAGATCAGTCGAAAACTCGAGTTGTGATATTCGACGTGATTCCAATACTTTTCCTACATTACCATACATCACCATATATTGTATGAAAAGTAATAATGCAATGTCAATTAATAAATCGCTAATATCTTATAAGTTGCACTCTTATATTCTTAAAGCAATTTAGAGATGTTAATTTAATGTAAGATTCACCCATATCAATGCAAGTTCTGATAACGAAATGTATTTTTTATCGGTATCAGTTAAAAATGAAGGATTCTGCATGATCACAGCTTATTAATACAGTCATATTACAAACATTTGACAAGAAAAGATACAATAAACCCTTCTGTAATGTGGCAACGAAGCATCCTCTAATGACGTCATATTTTGACGATTTTTGATTGGATGCTGGGTCAACAGGGCAACCTCATATTAATGAACCTTGTTCAGCATGAAGGTAAATGGAAAATAACTTATTTGTCACATGTCATAAACACGCAATACATGCATATTGATATAAAGGTAGTTTATTGATTGCAATAGGACATAATTAAATTGTATATATTTATGTAAGGGTTAGATATGATCAAACATATACTAACAACAAATACGCCTACATCATTACATTGCAATAAAATGAGTCTATTTCTAAATTACGATTTGCATGCAAGTATATTCATAAAATAAATACTCATTCTGAATTCAATGCTTCATATAATAGCTTTCACACTATGTTTCAACATCCATTGAGAACCCTTGTAATCGCTCGTCAATGATACCCGCATAATCTTAACTGTTGGTGGCAGCATTAATTGAATAGAGAATTGGAGTGGCTTTGATTGAATGGAAATGCTCCACAAACTGAATGAGATTATGAATAACGAGCATAACACACTTGGTTGAATGATATAAATCTGGAAATGTAAATTGGAATTACTATCAAGACTTACACTGTGCTACGTGGGGTAAGGTGATACACTGTAAACTTTTACAACCCATAAGAAAACAAAATAATTATAAAATAATTATAATTATAAAACAAATAATTACAGGAGGTCTAAGTAATAAACAAGGAGTCATGTGCTAACAGCCCTGTAGTTAGCACGCGAGGATTTCACCATGACGACCAAAGTTTGATTCCCTCTTCTAACCAATCTGTCCCCGTGTTCACGCGGTGCACTTGGGAGAGGGGGGGGGCACGTTAAATATGTGGGTCCGTAAGTCTTTCTAAGAGGTTGGTTCTAGGGGAAGGAAGGTACAGTTCCTGTGGATGCCTCTAGGTTCAGGTCTAAATTGGGCTGCACTCCCCAACCATCCAAACAGATACCTGACGTTTTAAGGTAAAGTGGACGGTTAAGGTCGAAGAAGAAGATATAAGTAAAGACAAGTAATAAAAAAGAGACAAGAGGACTTAAAATAAAAGAGGACTTAAATAAAAGAGGACTTATATAATGAACTACTGAACTGGTTTACCACCTAAAATGAAGCACACATGAAGATAAATCAGCATGCTTATGTTTCGAAAATCAACTGGATTTCCTTCTTCAGTGCAAAAAGTTTGTAGCTGAAAACATATAAAAACGCAAGGCTATGTCTGTTAAACTGAAATGGCTATAGGACATCAGAATATAATGGCGCCACCGAGTGGAAAGGAAACGTTTTGCTATCGTTCGAAGAAATATTGCGATAGTGTCGAAATGGTAACAGTGTGGTAATATTTTCGAGAGATAAGGAACAAGATTTGATTGAAATTCGCTCAAAATCGCGCTTCAACTTTAAATAACTGTAAAACTAATTCTAGTTTTAAAAAAAACTCGCTGAGTGATGTAGTCTTTGAATTCAACTAATTCTGTATGAAATTTTTTCTTCTATACAAAGAAAATATTTTCCTGTACAGACGACTCACCACAGAGACAGATAGATTGAAAAAGAAACACTTTATTTTATTGTGTAAGATATTAACCTACTTTCAAATACAAAACTATGTATTAGAAAAAAATTCCGTGACAAATTTTATTCCCATCATATTATCTTCCATTCACGTATACTATGTACTATAGGGAAAGTTAACATTCCATTGCTATATCTTTAAAAATTATATATTTAAAAAAAACATCTCCATGATAATTTTTATTCCCATCATAATCTTTTCCATTTATGTATACTATGTATTATAGAGAAAGTTAAAATTCCGTTAATACATCTCTAAAAGTATAGCAATCATGCGAAACTGCAAACTACTCCAGAAACCGATACTTTGATAGTCTGAGAATATTGTAAGGGAATTTTGTTTATATATATTGGAAATATCTTATTTTTGATGATCATTATGCTTTCGAATAAAATAAGACTCTTATATATACAGACTAACGGAACCGCCATTTTAACTCCAAATAACCCAGCCAGTTACCGTCTGCCTGTGATATTTCAATGGTGCGCGCATGTTACATGACTGATATTTGATACGTAATTTAGCTGTAAAATAGGTTCTTCTGCTTTCAAAAAATTTATTCCAATCATTTAAGAAACTACTCTAAAATATTTTGATCTAAAATGTTTTGATCGTGTTTTGATCTAAGATTTTTGATCTAAGATGTTTTGATCCACAGAAAAAAACGAAAAAGAAAAGTATATTTTCGTCATATACAGTCAACACTTCAACTGGGAGTCAAGATGGCCGCTGTAGCGCCAGTCTGTATATTTAGGAGCCTTAGAATAAAGAATGGGCATATTCTTTATCGGATAGATTTATTTCTCTGGGTCACCAACAGCTGTTTCACACGGATATGACAGTGAGCCCGTTTCCTGAAAAGATCGTAAAATGCGAACGTTTGCCGATAAAATTTTACAAACTTACAATTTATTTCAGCACATTTTTTTAATCATTTATTTCAGATGTTGTTTCATGTACCATACCATTAGTGGCGACACGTCAAACTTCAAATCACTGAATCAACTAATTAAATGACAAATCTTAAAAACCAGATTTAAAGACCATTTTATTAAAAAACCATCCTACAGACGTACAACAAATAAATAATTGTAAGCCAAAGCACTTTCGAACACCTTCATGCTCCTCCTCATCGTATTCGTACTGATAAATTTTGGGATAATATTAACTTTAAAAGTCTTGCTGGGGTATATGTTGTACCAATTCTTTCTCCGGATAATGTTTATAAATTTTATATTGGTAGTACTAAATGTACGGTTGGTATATGTTTGTCTGAACATGCAAGAGACGTAAAAAATGGTAAACAAACGACCGCCCTAGCCCAATTAGTGAATAAAGATAATTTTCGCCCCCTGTTTGAAAATTCCTTTCTTTTGAGCAGCTGTAATAACCTCCGCTCTATTTTACTTTACGAATCCATTTTCATTTATTTATTTCGTACTTCTATTTGCAATTTTGACCCCGTTCAGGTCTTAAGTTATGCCTGGCCACTCGTTCTCGATGCCGTGCGTTGAAGAGCCAGAACGTCCGACTCGACCGAGGTCTTGAGCAACCATTTGGACGGCCGGACGATGCCGTGCATGCTAAACCTTTACACAGTTACCTCAATTTATAGTAATGTTCTAAAACATTTGATGTTTTTAAAAATAGTTTTTTAAAAAATGTTTATCTTTGAGATTTGTAGATTTTATAATTTTAAATCTGTTTTATGACTCAGAATTTTGTATGGATGGCGATTTTCGTAATATGCAAGTTTTGCTTGACGGCATTGGAATATATTTAGGCATGATGGCATCTGTTCTGATTCTACCGCCACTGAGCAAGGGCATAAAGGTGTTTGAAAGCGCTTTGGTTTAAAATTACTTATTTGTTGTACGTCTGTAGGATGTTTTTTTAATAAAGTGACTTTTAAAGCTGGTTTTTAAGATTTGTCATTTAATTAGTTGAATCAGTTGTTTCATGTATTAAAAAAATAAAATAGATTTTAAATAGAATTATTTTTATACATTGCTGGAGGATGGGATACGATGAGATAATTTTATGAAATGGCCAGAAGAGGCCATGGTATCAAAGACTTGACAGTCATAAAGATGCTCAGACTTAATGATCATATGCTTTCTAATAAAGAATGTACGGATGGCTATTTTCCGGCTACTCACTATATTTCATGCAATTCGATGCAGATGTTCTCCAGTGAAGATGATACACACATACGCATATACAGACAGCTTTTAAATTTTATTTATTAAATTTTAATTTATTTATATAGGCTTTTACTCATTAAACAATGTTTTACAGCTTTGTAATTCGCTTGTTGTTTATATCGCTTCATTGCCAAGTTCATTTTCATATATATATTTTAATTCTCTACTAGAGGCGATGAAATCGTTTTCATTTGATTAGACATTGTCCCTTCACTACAGATGGACCTAAAGTGTATACACTCATAGACCTTTCTTTACAAAGTTATCTGTGTGCTTAAAGGACTTCATTATGAATCATGTATGCTGTGTGGAGAGTAAAAGTCTTTAAGTAATAGAACAGTTTAATAATATAGCATGTTTAATAATAAATAACATGTTTAATAATAAATAACATGTTTAACAATAAATAACATGTTTAACAATATAATAATTAATAACATATTTAATAATAAAACATGCTTAATAATGAATAGCATGTTTAACAATATAAGAATAAATAACATGTTTTATAATAAAGCATGTTTATAACAAATAACATATTTAATAGTATAATAATTAATGATAAATTTACCAATAAAACAGGTTTAATAATAAATAGCATGTTTAATAATAAAAAATGTTTAATAATAAATAACATGTTTAATAAGAAATAACATGTTTAATAAGAAATAACATGTTTCATAATAAAACATGTTTAATAAGAAATAACATGTTTAATAATAAAACCTGCTTAATAATAAATAAAATGTTTAATAAGAAAATAGTTTTTATCTATTTCTCCAATCGTACACTATCTTACTTTCCCAGTCCTTTAAACCACATGTCGAAAAAAATGTTAATAAAAACTTGTGTTGAATAAAAAAAGTGTATGTTTGAAAAACTATTATCGGGAAACGTTTATATTTTGCAATCTTTTCACAAAACGGCTGGGTGTGAAACAGCTGTTAGTGACCAAGTGAAATAAATCCATGCAATAAAAAATCGGCCTATTCTTTATTTGAAAGCATATGATCATCGAAAATAAGCTGTGTCCTACATCTGGAAAGAGAAAAAATAGTCTTACACTATTTTCAGACTTTCATAGATAGCATCGGTTTTTGGATGGGATTGAAGTTCCATATGCTACTTTACATTTACAGATATGTCAATGTAATTTCTGCTTTATAAGACTACTTTCTACAATACATAAAATACGTAAATAATGGAGTGTAGTGATTATAATTTAACTAGCAAACAGCAGGACTTTGAATGGAAAGCTCGCGTAACGAAGTATGCGAGCTGTGAAAGATTTAAAATTAAAACTTAATTTTTCTAATAATTATGAAATTAAAAGCATAAAAACTTAATTTCAGTACTTGAGAATCTTAACCTTTCGCTTACGAGGGACGCTAATGTCTGCAAAGGGGAATCGAACTGTTCGGGATAGGGTATGTCAAATACCTGTCTTTTTGAGAGGTTCTTCGCTTAGGATTGACGCTATCCCACCCGTAAGTAAAAGGTTAATACAAAAGAGAATATGAGTTTTTAGAATGTGAATATTAAGATAAACAAATTAGAATACAGGAAAACATTGAAATCAAAGTTATGAAATCTGTTACCTAGTAAATTCTTCCAGTGTAGCCAACGGTTCTTTGTTGCTGAAAAGCTCTGAAATACGACTGCTAATTGTAAACACTGATGCATCAGTTATGTAGTATCACTGAAAATGTAATCTGAATCTTTCAAATGCCTAGCAAAAAATATTTTCCGAGTACAATATTAAACATTTTTGATTTAATATTTTCTTTATGTATGTTATATATTTTAAAATTAAATTTTCATTATTAAATTATTTAATTACGACTATTTTTATTGCAGTTTATATAACTAAAATTGTACGGTTTGCTTTAGATTTTATTACGGCATAATTAAAATTTATTCTAACTTATACACTTTAACAGAAAGAATGAAAAAAAAATTAATTGTCTGTTGTTTGCGTAAAAATGTCATAGACAAGAAATTGAAAACAAGCTTTCTATAATCATATGCATGTCAGAACAGGAGAGTAAAGCCTTTTTTCAGTTTCTTGTCAGTCTAAAATATTATTGATAAATTTATAAACATTTTGTAATACACTGTCCTCCAAAAGTTAAGCATGGAATGCAAACTCTCAGATAGCAAGCACATGATATGTAGATATTATTGCGCGAAACTTGCTGTGATCCTGAAGTAGAATATGCAAATATCCAAATACGCATCGAAAATGCCAATTAAATGTTCGGTAAAAGCGATGCGTTTGCATATTTAAGGTTTTCATTGCAATAAGAACATTTTTTGCGAAAGGTTGATCAGCCATCTTCTTTAGCCTGGTCCAATGAATACGTATGGACAATTCACAACGGTGACTTTCCGGTTCAAGACTTGAGACTGGACAATCCATCACAGAGGTGACACATTTCATTTCTGTCGTGTGCAGTATTCCTATTTTTCTCACTTGCAGATAAAATTCCAAACGAGTGGAACTGTCACTATAAGACTTCTCTTGGAACTTCCTACATCACAACATCTTCCAATAACCAGTACATGGCACCGGCATATACTGGTTACTTATCGCCCCTTAACCGCCACTTGCCTCCGAGCGACTGTACCAACCCTACAAGCGGTTACTACTGCTGCCAAAGGAGGGCTGGTATCGACCAGAGGTAAAGACTACAGTCTATAGGTCTCTATACACGGATACTAGATATTTGTGTCTAGTTGATCTTCCGGGCTGGAAGAACGGGTTTACACTCTGGCATGTGATTTGAACCCCAACACAGTGGACGAATGTACTCTTTATAGACGAATCAATAATTAATTGATTCGTCCACTATAAATTTACCCTGTAATCGGACTGTAGGTGTGTACTTGTCTAGAAAAAAAAACAAGGAACGAGCAACCAGTCCAATAACATCGTTGAACACTATGATTTTGGTCGTGACAGTGTGTTGGTAAAGGTGGACTTTTCATTCAAAGTCCGCACCAACCTCTATGGTTTCTCAGGGGCATTATCTCGCCGCATGGATATTTCGACGAAGTTCTTCATCTCTATGGCAGATTTTATGCAAATGCAGTCCTGTCTGTAATTTTGTTTAATGGATGACACCCTTGCCCACATTGTGCGAACATTCAGGAGGACTGCATTCAGAGCACAAATGTCGAACGCATGGAATAGTCAGCATATTCTCCCGATATTAATTCCATTGAAAATATTTGGGGTAACGCCAGCATAGTTACTTAAATGTCTACTCCCTCCCACCACCCTTCAAGAATTGCAATTTGCTCTTATACAGGAATGATAAGCATTACTTTATAACTCCCTTGATCATAAATTAAGAAAATGAATTGTCGGAGCCAAGTCTGTATCAGGATCCGAGAAGGCCGTATTCTAAATTAAAGAGTGTCCCAAAATTCACGAAAGAAGTAATTTTGATAGAAAGCACAGGTTTATAATTAAAATTGTGAATTTTTTATTGATTCATAAAGTATACAGTATAGGGTTATGTATGGAATAGCATATCGGGTAAATGGACTCAACGGCTTTGCTGGCACATACGCACTCTTTTGTTGAAATTTTCCATGACCGTTTTGCATAAATGCGGCTGAATTTCGTTGATACAGCGCTCAATTTCCTCCTTCAAGGCGTGGATGGTCGTGGGCTTGTTGGCATAAACATTAGACTTCAAAAAACCCCAACGAAAAAAGTCCAACGGCGTTAAATCGCATGATCTGGGCGGTCAATTCTGATCACCAAAACGGGAAATTACACGCCCAGGAAATGCCTTTCTGGTAGGTCGGACGGTCTGGGTCTCAACAACAACAACAACTATCAGGAAATGACTCATGCAGTAATTGAATTGTTTCTTGGGCTATACGGCATGTGGCACCGTCTTGTTGAAACCACATATCGTACACATCCATATCTTGCAATTTAGGTACAAAATTCTAGATTATCAAATTGCAAACTGTAGCCGAAAAACCTTCATTATTTTTAAAATATTGCTCAACAATGAAAACGCGTTGTTCTTTCGTGTAGAGCTCCATTTTTAGTAACCCTAGACTGTCAGCTGTCACGCTGTCCTTTTTTCTTTGCCAACACTTTATCGCACAAATGGAGCAAAATTCAAATCTTGATTGAATTTTGGGACACCCTATATAAGCACCATTTGACCTCTCTACGCAACATATATAATGTTTATCCTAACTATGCATCCATGTATTGCAATTTAGGTATACATAATCACATGATCCTAAATTCGTGATCCTAATCACGTGATCGATCGATGTAGAACTTCGTGAATTATACCACCGCCTCCTTTAGACGTCTACAGGAGGCGGTGATTATACCCGATTTACTTTTCCGTGCTTAACTGTCGGAAAATATACTTTCTAAAAATTGTATAGGGAGCCACGTACTTTATTTTTGTATGCAGGAGCCCGGACAAGTGTTACAGCGGCCCTGCTGCCTCATATACGAAATAAACAAATTGGAAATCTTGAAAATTAGGTTCAATTCTTGAAAATATGCATTATTAAAAAAAATATCTACAAAATATAATTATGAATAGAAGGGGTGTATATAAATTGCGCATATCGCCACGCCCACATTTATCAACTGCCATTTTCAGTATTAGGAGTTTGGGGGGGGGGCATTGACATAATGCTCTTTTCAATTAATGTAAAAGAGAAGGGCAGATTTTTAAGCAGATGGTTTTATTCCAAGCCACTGTTTCCACATCTTTTTAAATGAACAAGGAGAAATACGGAAATATAGGTAACTTGTCTGTGGAAACCCCAGGCCGTCCGACTCGTCCAGAGGACTTGAGTAACAATTTGGACGACCGGGAATGGTAACTTGTCTGTGTAGATCTTATATTGACACTGATCCCGCTATTTCAAGTCCAAATTTTATTTTATTTTATTTGCAGCCTAACAAGTCAAGGGTAGATTTTTTCGATGGCAGCCATTTAGACAACACTTGGCTAAGACAAAAAAGGACAACGTTATTATACACTCATGTCCAATAGGTAACCAACAAACGGAAAAATTTAGCATATTCAACGAAAGAAATGCATACATGACAGGCGCTCACACGCGGAAACTAGCCCGCAGGAATTATTTTGCATAGCAACAAAGAAGAAAACGCATTAGATATAAAAACGGCATGTTTAGTGCAGAACCTACATCTCCGTATTACTGATTTCAGAAGGAAAATGAAAATAGCCAAAAATGAGTGGACGACCTCATCTGAGTGACGCGAGGCAATGGCAGTCTCGAAGGGGGCCAGAGACAGTTCAAAGTAGCCCAAGCCCTAAATGTTAATCCTTCCGTCATTTGCCGTCTGTGAAACCAGTATTAAAGTAAAGAAACATTGTCGCGAAGATCAGTAAGTGGACATCCGAGGGTCACAACCGCTCAGGAGGACCTTTTTCTGTGTCTGCAAGCACGGAGACATAGGTCAGTCAGTTTGATACCGACCTTGCAGCGTGGGAAAGAAGAACGGTATCTCCACAACCTCTTTACTAACGGCTATATGCATGTCAGCTATATGCAAGACGATCAGTGGTATGTATTACAGATGAGTCTGGGTTTGACATACATAGTTCCCGACAGATATTGGTCTAGCAGTTATTGGTCTATTGATTCCCGACAGTTATAGGTCTGGAGAACGCCTGAAATTCGCTATCACGTCAGTAACATCCGCGAAATGCACGTATATAGAGGCGGTGGTACGATAGTTTGGGCAGGATTGCTGTTGGCGCTAGCTCTAATCCCCACCTCTTCCCCCGAAGTGCTGTGACTACAGTGCGGTATAAAGATGACAACCTTGCTCAATATGTTCGCCCTTTTCTTGCAGCTATAGACCTAGATGCCATTTTATAGACGATAACACGCAAGTCCACAGGGCTCGCATATTCGGCCAGTACTTAGAATCGGAAACAATGCTTCATATGGAATGGACATCGATATCAGGCGACTTGAATCCCAATGACCATATATGGGTCATGCATGTGAGACGTGTAAGTTCTCCCCATAACTATATCCGTAACGCCCTTTTACGAGCTAAGAAGATGTCTGCCGCGTGAATGGGCACAGATCCCAACCCGCCATAGATGGTCTTAGCACGAATCGACCCTGCCGGGCATGTCTTTTCGGCAGAGGTCATCACATTTCGTATTATCAGACTTCAATGAACTGTTTTTGCCGTCCAAAATCCTATGTTTTTGTTTATCTCTATTATTTAATTATGTACTGATAATTCTCAATACAGTTCCCCAAGCTAGCGTCTTTTGTTATACTTCATGATCTGTGAAAATTTCAATGAATTCTAATAAATACTTTTTTTATCCTTTCTTTTTCACTTTGTTTCTTAACTTTTGGATGTGAATGTAGCTCCTCAAATGTTAGGAAATTTAGAAAAGGTAAAAGTAAAATGTTTTTACGTATCGTTCATATCTATCGATAATATTCCTAAAGTATTTTACTTATAAACATCAATTTCATTTAACGATAACGGTTAGCGTATCCATCTGTTTACATCCAGAACGCTGCTTCAAATTAAAGTCGCAGCCAATTGAATCTAGAACCTAATTAAATAATTTTCAGGTGTACGACTGTGTTTGTATACAAATGTAACTTGCCAATTCGTGCAATGTAAATTTAATGTATGTGCCAAATATAACTCAAGAACTATCATATTTTGATGAGATGTACAGTTGATAATTTACTTTGGTACCTATTAGAGATAAAAAAAACCAAAAGTGGTTATTTACACTTATGGCTCAAAATATAAAAAACATTTAAAAATAAAGATGATATTTGCACATCTATATTTAGCAAATGACTGTTTTCTAGGAAATATTTCATAAGAAATCCCTCACAATCACTTCCGATATGCTAAAATATACCATTTTGACGAAGTTTCCCGTTTTCTACCACATTCCAACATACTTGTAAAGTGTTTATGACTTTGTTCATTCTGTCTGTCCGTTCGCACTATAACTACCGTAAAACTGACTTTATCAAAATGCAATTTTAATATGTTGGTCAGACAGTCTGTGAGACATATGGGAATGTAAAAGAATAATATCACTGAATTAATTTTGAAATTAACCCAGGTTGAAAAAATGAAATACATTGAGCCCTAGAACAAAATTTTTCAAACATTTTTCAAGCGAAGTTAAAATTCACAAATTGCTTCGAAAAGATTAGAAAATATTCAAATTATGACGTAAAATGTGTAAAAAATTTCATCAAAATATGCTAGGTATATTTTTAAATAAAAATTGCAATAATAATTACACCAATATTATATGAAGAGATCACGTGACTCATTGCAAAATAAAATTTGGCATCCATTTTGTTTTCGCTTAGTGAAAATCGTGATTTTTAAGGAACATTTATATTTATATTTAGTGTTGCATCCGTCCTAAAACCGCTTTATCTTTACATATTACCTGTGTATCTGAATTCTATGCCTACGCAATTACAGTATATTTTATTTTAAATCATCACTAAACTTTGATTATTTCTATATCGAAGGTTAATTTTAACGTATGTTGAATGTAAACAAATCAATTGATTGTAAGATAAGTTGTATAAGAATTGCTGAATTTTTTTAACGAAATGTATTTAGCTTTGGAGTCTGGAATATAAATTATATAAATGAAATATTCATTGATTTTTCATAGAGAAACAAACGACTTTATAGCCTTGCCTTTCTTGATGAAGTTTCAAGATTCCAAGTAAAATAAATTATTGTGGTTCTGTGATAATTTCAAAATATCATCACTGAATGTACCGTATTTTAGGGCTGTTTAAATACAATTGCATTTCAGTTGTAAAGTGTTTCATAATCAATGCAGTATGCATGATTAATCTTGTTGGTATTTTAGTTAATTAATGTCAATAAAAATAACAATGCTTACAAAATTATCAGATGTCTCTCCAAATATATATTTGATTTGAATTAAAATTATTGATGTCAGTCACTATATGATAACGCTTTTATGAACTTCTCTGTCAATCGTACTGACCTCTGTCAATCGTCAACTAATTCAAGAGTAACGCAGAAAGGATATCAGAGACACCATGTATAAGCAGATAAGTATTTCACGCCATACTGCTTGCAGAAAAATCAGCGTACTCAACAGAAAGATCAGCTACCGTTGATTGTATTTTCAATAGTTCAGGGCAAAAATTATAAAGTTGAATCGAATTTTTTTATACGCGTAGCATTTCGAAAGTTCATACAGGAAATTTTTCTATTTATTAGGACAATTACTTTTAATTCAATACAACATAGAATTTCAGGATTTTTTTAATATTGTTTTAAGTTCTTCTGAGTGTTGTCCTTAGTATCATGCACATTTTATCCCAATATTGGCATCCATTATACACCTAATATTGAGCCAATATAAAAACGTTAACATTTTGACATTATCGGCCAAATATTTACTGGCCATTTATAGCCAATATTGGCATGCCAATATACGTAGGTGGTTCAAAAATTAAGGTAACAAGATCTGTCACGGGTGCAAAAATTCGGCATGCGAATTAAATTCCATGCCTAGATAAGGTATCGTGTTGCTACACGACAACGCCCGACCGCATACGGCCTCGGTTACATGTGATTTGGTACAGCATTTCCGATGGATTATACTGGAACACCCACCCAACAGCCCGGATCTCGCACCAAGTGATTTTCATATCTTCGGGCAGCTAAGAAGCACCTGGCATTTCGCCATTTCACAACCGATGCCGAAGTGCAGGAAGCCGTCGTTGTGTGGCTCCGCGACCTGGACCCTAATTTCTTCTATGCAGGTTTCGATAGATTGGTTTACCGATGGAATAAATGCTTTGATAACCATGGTGACTATGTGGTAAAATAATATATACCAGTGCCTTGCTAACTTTGTATATATCTTTGATTTCGTGAATAAACCTTTTCTGTCAAAGGACTTGTTACCTTACTTTTTGAATCACCCTAGTATATTCCAGATTTGGATAGTATTCGTTGCCAATTTATTCCAAATAAGGTAATTATCGCATATGTAACGTCAATATGGGCATAAAACTGCATATCCTCTGAATATTATCGGTTAATGCATCTCCAACATTAGAGTTACATTGGAAATATTTTCAATGAAATGACAAGATATTCGATAGTGATCCAATAATTGGCCAATATTGTCAAGTTTATTATTACTTGGTTATTTATTTTACTGTTCTGCGAAAAACACTAAATGTCGGCTCGCCAGCACACGCTCTTGAGCAGCAGGTTGCGGAGAAATGACCATACCCGATTCAATAAAGCAGCGCTTCCAGTGGCAGTTAAAACAGTTAGGATTTTCAACTCGGCAACAACGAGAGGTATAGGATAAATGTCAATTACAAAGTTGAAGATCATTTTCTAATTGGCAGGAATTGACACCATGAATGCTCGAAAAGTTAATAAATATTTGTCACTGAGTTGTATTATCAGGGATTGCAACACGTTAGCAACTTCTATGCCTTCTTTCTTTTGACCCAGACCGTCCGACTTAACCGAAGATGTAAGGTTGTTTGGTCGGCCGGGACAGTGCCACCTAGTTTAGACCAGAACTCAGTGAGGGCGGCATCCACACAGACCGTACCTTTTTTCCCTTGCCATCAACCTTTTGAAAGGACTTTTGAATCCACGTATTTAACGTTCTCCTACTCCACGTAAACAGTGTTTCTTTTAGAACTTTTTGACCGGGTGGGGGCAAATGAATTTTTAGAGGGGGGGCGTGTTTCTTATTTGGCCCTATATAAATATATCTAAATGCTTTGTCACATAAATAGAAACTAGGTTAACATAAAAATGGCTCCGAGGGGCGAATACTCGTCAGCAGTAGGGCCCCCCCAGAGGTAAGCCAGAAAAAAACACTTCAAATAAATATAAGAAATTTTGCGCAGAGCCCGGAAGCGAGCGCGGGATTTTTAATTTGAAATGTTAAACTTTGCATCAGATCCTATGAATGCCAATTCTTTCTGTGCAGAGCTGCAGCAGGCCAACATTTTCGCTCTCAGGAGAAGAACATGCCTTTCGTGACGGTCAGACCTGACGGACTTCTGTAACAATCCCGAGTGGATTCGCTTCCATAGAAATTTCACTTCAATAATTTTCATGAACAGTTTTCATGTAAATCTATACCGAGGCTACGGTACGTACTTCTGGGAAAGTAAATGAAATTGTCATTGCACAGGTATTGGAAATTCCATTTTTAAAGGTCTTGTTACAGGCAACAATATCTCAATGTGGTCTTCCCGTCATAGGTTTAACCGTATTATGCGCGCTGATTCACTTTGGTAAAAGCCTACGCCAGAAAGCATATGGTGAAGCTGTTACATGTAAACCGACTTTTAAGCTCACGCAAAATGCGAAACCGGAAAGGATAGTGTATATATTGCAAAGTTTCTTAGGCTTAAGGTTTCACCATTATAACCTTATCCAATAAGCAACCGTAACCCCTTCGGATAGTTCTTGGTGGCGTAACAGGTACTATGGGTTTTAATTGAAGCTTCCCTCTAACATATTAACTTTTTTTTTAAATTCCCATGTTGCTCCACGTAGTTGAACATGCCGCCGAAGTCGCTATGATTCTAAGATATGTACATCGCAGAACGTAATAAATAATTTTTCTGGATTTGCGAATGACATCCTCTTAGTTACAATAAGTCAAATTGCTACTTGCAGGATAAAAACTTGCAAAACTTCCTTGTATCAGGCAAGCATATGTCAATTACTAAATCAAACAAAGGGGAAACTTACCTGATAAAAAATTTTGAAAAGTACTCTATCGTGTACATCTTGGAAGTAGTAATAATTACAATAAACCAAACTGCCGCTTGTAACCTTATAACAAAGCCTTGTACAACAAAACTTGTAACAAAACCTTGCAACATTTCTTTGAATAAAAGGAGGCATATACGTCAATTCTTCTACAATTGTTAAAGCATTGGTACAATTTACAGTACTATTTGTGTCCATTCACTGACTACTCTTTTATTTGATAAAATTTTTGTTACAAGAAAGTTGGTAGTTATACCTTCTGATGCTCTTTTAAGCTTTAATATTTCTAGAGTTTTATAAAGATTCACACTTTAAAGTTGCCTTTAGACCAGTTAATAAATTCCAGTTTGCATCTGTTAAAAATGTTATTCCGCACTTACGTACAAGTGATATTTATTCTGTTAATTGTCAGTGGAACTACAGGGGCTAGACGAAGAGGGGCTTCGGAGGAGTGCAAAAACCATTCTAGAATGGATGTTAATTTGAGAAATATGTAAGTCATCCAATTCCCAACGTTATTGGCCTAAAAATCATAATTGTAATTTTTTTAAGGCAAAAATTATAATTTTTTGGGAAGACGCTTTTATTTATATGAATTCTGATAGTCTTGTTAATGACAAATCAGCAGTTCCTGGCGTCTCTGTAGCATGGGAAAATGTCCTCCATTCTTAACTCCATTTATTATCTTTTAACTTCATTTATCATCTTCAGCTCGTATAGCTGCCGAAATAATTGTTTCTATTTTGTTTTTTGGTCTTTTAATTAATTAGTTTTTCTTAATTCCATTCTCACCCAATAGTGGATTAAATCAGTTAGTTTATTACTGGAGTTTAGCGAAGAAGGTTAGCTCATACAGCTTTCATAACCGGCTGCCTCCTTCAATTTTGTTCATTTTCAGTATAGTGGTACTTTTAAAGTCGTTTGTTGGATGGTTATTTGAATATAGTTGATGAAATTACTATTGCAGCTCTCCAAAGCCGGTTGTTTCTGCTTTCTAAATCTGTAGTTGTTTTCTAAACTATAATATTTTATTTATTCAAACTTTGATAGTCATGTTATTGAAAATAATTCAGTTTCTTACACCTTCGCAACTATACAGATGCATTCTTTATACACATCTTTGCCTTTAAATGTTAGTTCATATAAATAGCATCTGAAACCAGTTGCTTTTATTCAATTTTGTTATATTTTTCATAATTTCAGTCTCATTCTCTGATATTGAGTAGACGCACCTATTGATATTTCTTTTTAGCTGATGAAATTTGCTCATATGGCTTTGGAAACCGTTTATTTCCTTCTTTCTGTATTATATTATTTTCCTTGACAACTTGTAAATTTATAGTAGTTTGGTTGATAAAATTCACTTTCGAAGCCGGTTACATTCTTTTGGGTTTTTTTCTTCTCCATTACTGTCTCATCTCCCTGTAATATTTTATCTTTCTTCTTTTGCAAGGGTTTGATTATATTTCATCCATCTAAACTCTTTCAATTTCTTTTACCACTAATTCAGCGGTTCATATCACTTTTTTCTCTGTTTTATTTTAGATGCTCTGTTAATGTTTAAGATTTCATTTACAGAACCTGCGTCCCTCGTCTTCGTGTGCGGGGAAGATCGACCTGAGATAATATGTTTTTGTTGAGACCCAGACCGTCCGACCTACCAGAAAGGTGTAAGGTAACAGTTTGGACTTCCGGGAAGTGCCACCCAATTTAGACCGGAACCCAGTGGGGGAGGCATCCACAGGGACCGTACCTTCCTTCCCCTACCACCAACCTCTCGGAAGGACTTACCGACCTATATGTTTAATGTGATCGTACTCCGCATGAACACGGCGGCAGTTGTGGCAGCGTGCAAATCCAGCGCTGAAACCACCGGGCTACCGCGTCCGAAATGTGCCAACAGCACGCGGTGTTCCCAGGAGGTCACCCAAGTACAAACCGCGCCCTATGCTGCTTGACTTCGGTGATCTAACGAGAACCGGTGTTTTCAGCACGGTAGGGCCGTTGGCCCTTGAGATAATATGTTGTAAAACCTTGCTATCTCAACCGAGAATCAAACCCTGGACCTCCGAACTGGCCATCCGGCTCTCTACCGTAGAGCTACTGGGATGAACTTGCAAGCTCTTATCGTCGAAGTGGACTCTGCATTCTCTACAATCTAACGTCAAATTTTCGGACAACTGATAATCTGACTGACCATCTCCTACGCTTTTGTATCCCAGGTTAGCTTCCTACTACTACTATTTTTACCCAGGTTAGTATCCTGCGTGTTCGTTATGCTCTCAATTTGAAATCGGCGTTCAATCTTCCAGAGTGCACTGAATCCGTATTAGTCGTACTAAAGTCACTTTTAGACTTCCGAGCTCACAATAACATATCTGGAAATGAAATTGCTGATTACCATGCCAAAATTGCTGCTATATCTGGTTCCCCTCTTACTATTCCATTTCCTTACTCGCTCCTTTCAAAATTTTGTAAATCTCATATCCTTAATCTTTGGCAAAATTATCTTTATGATTATACTTCCACCAGGACTGGTGATCCGACTAGAATCCTGTCTTACCTCCCTATCGTGAATCTTAATTTACAAATTTTTAATAAATACCTCATTTACTTTCTTCCTGGTCATGGCCCCTTTCTTGATTACTTATACTTTTTCAAAATTAAATCCACCTCTAACTGTATTTGCAATAAATTCGGTGGCATTGATCATTACATTTTCAATTGTCCTTTTTTGTAAAATATTTCATCTCTGCAAACCTTCCCCCTTTAATAAACCAATTTGGTTCTCCAAAGTTCGTTCAAATCCCTCTTCAGTAGATAAAATTAAAAACTGTATTCTTGTTGCCATGGGAATTTCTAATAAAGTGACTTAAGCTTATGAGTGGATTCTGCTCTCAATTAAGTTTGAACGCCAAATTTTTTTCCTTTTCATATATTTTCTTTTTATATATTTTCTAAATTTTACTTTTAAAATTTTATTATTTTCTTTAATTTTAATCTATTTTTCATTATGTTATTATACCTTACTCTAAATTTTATTTTTCAAGGATCTTTTTATCTATATTCGCAATAACCCTTTTCCCATTTTTGTAAAATGGACGTACTTGTCAAGTTCAAATATGATGTAAAACTGTCTGTTTAATCACACTATTTTTCATCAATTGTTATATTTTTAGACCTAAATAAAAGTTCGTTTGGCGGGATGGTAGACCTTGGGTGGCTCCTGAGTGCAGCAGGTATCCTTTCCCGGCCGTGCAGCTAGCTACTCTAAACCCACTATGTGAGTCGCACGGTCTGGGGTCTTCAGACTTCTGACCTCTTTGCACTGATTTACAGGGTTGATTTGTTCTGGTTCCTTTGTAAAAAGCCTTGCTGCCTCAACCGTTAATTGAATCCTGGATCTCCGAACTGGCCAGCCGACGCTCTACCGTTCAGCTACTGGGACGAAATTGCAAGCTCTTATTGTTTAATTGGACTTTGCAATATTTTGAGTGTTTCTTCCTTGGATAATACCATCCGCGGGCGAATTCTTGTGCAAAATGTCTTCTTTATGTTCTTGCTTTATTTGAAGTGCTCATTGTTTGTTTCATCACTGCTCGTTCTTGGTAGTGGCTAAGGGCGCATGCTGTTCTACCTGTTTACTTGGCCTGAAAAGGGGGGTTTATAATATCCTCGAAATAATTGCCGTAACTTCACTGACATATGCCTGCTACATTTAAAGTAGTTTTGCAAGGTTTTACCCTCCTGGTTGTTTGCAACGGTAAACGATCTTATCAAAAATCTATAAGTGTCCGTCTGCCTCTCTGTCTATTACGTCTATTTTAGACACTTTCCGAATAGATAGAGACTTGCAATTTGGTACACGGATCAAACGCTCCATACAACCACCTGGAAAAATCGAAATTAAAAAAAAATGTTCAGCAGAGGAGATGGGAGGGGCTCCACATAAAAACATTTGAACGGGGAAATGATAGAACAGCATACTTCGCGATGAAACGAGTGCTTCGAATTTGGTGTAAGGGTAAATAGTTCGATAGGAAGAAAGTGCGCATATTTAAGTTTCCAATATTTGCTACTTTAGGAGTTCTGTTCATCAAAATGTTCGATTTTCTGAATAGATGAAAATCACCATCTTCTAAATAATATAACTAGAGACATGATATTTCGTGCAAGATTTATTGTTCGATATCCACCTTAAGACATTTTTTCCTAGAATTAGAAGGGCGACGGGTGCTCCACACTAAAATATTCGAAAGGCGAAATGATAAAAAAAAATATATTTTGCGATGAGATAGACTTTGAATTTAATGTAAAGGTAGATAAAATTCGAATAACTTCGTTAAAAGAAGCATATAATAAAAACTCAACCGTATCAACCGGTTTCGAAGGCAAAACAGCGTTCTTCCTCAGCACACACAAGAAACGAAGCCGTCACTCGTCAAAGAAAGTTCAGCGACTGATGTAAGGACAGAAAACGTGGCAAAAGTAGGAAAATGGTGTTGCCAACTGCAAGAGAAGAAAAGGGTGTTAAAAAACAAGATGCAATAGCCGGGCGAAATAGTCCAGTGGTTATGACACGGGGATTGCACTCAGAGACCCTAGTTTGATTTCCGACTCGTCCCATACTATCTCCGTGTTTACGCGGATTATGGACGCGTTAAATATGTGGGTCCGTAAGTCCTTTTGAGAGTTTGTGGCAGGGGCAAGAGATGGATATTTGTGGATGTTTCCGCGATGAGTTTTGGTCTAAATTGGGTGGAACTGTTCAAGCCGTCCAAATAGATACCTTGCACCTTCAGGGAGATCGAACGGTCTGGGACGAAAGTAGAAAAGGAGGTAGGAATCAGAGGTGGGACATAATGAATAAACGATAAAATACGAAAGTGGGAAGTAAACGTCTAATAAAGGATTTATATTATTTGCTCATAAAATCCCAATTAAAATAAAAATCCAAGAAACAGATGAAAATTACTCCACTATTATGGCACCGCTATCGACGAGAAATTTTATATGAGATAAAAAAAGCGACAGAAAAATATATAAAAATAAACGACTATTTTCAAGGCTTCTATTTATTGTCGTTAAAACGATAGCCAAGTTGGTGATTTCGCATTCTCGCTACACATGATTAGAGTCCCGAGAATGTCCACAAATTGCAGACTTAGAAACTTCTTGTTTAGAAACATGGCTCATGTGGTTCTCGATACAAAATGTAAGAGCCCTTTCTGATACACACCCCAACAGTTCAAGATAAGAAAAGGGTCGATGTTAAACTAATTCGTATTAAAAAATAAATAAATAATACGTAGGTGCACCTTCACGAGTCCTGAAGTACCAGTGTGCCAAGTTTCATAGCCGTACGAAGCTGAGATTTTGCACTACAGACTACAAACGCAGACGGACATACATCCTTTTATTACATAAGAGGAAGATTTCGGTAAAAAACTGTAAAGTAATTTACTGCCCCAACCAGGAATCGAACACTTGATCTCCGAACTGGCCAGCCGAAGTCCTACCGTTGAGCTACTGGGACGAAAGTGCATTATCGTCGAAGTGGACTCTGCATTATCCACCCTCTAATGTCAGATTGGCGGGCAACTGTCAATCTGACTGGCCACCTCCTGCTATTTTTACGCCAGGTTAGCCTCCTGCTATTACAATTTTACAAAGGTTAACTTCTTGCTATTACTATTTTTACCCAGGTTAGCCTCCTGCTATTACTATTTTTACCTAGGTTAGCATCCTGCGTGGTCGTTATCTTCCCAATTTGAAATCGGCGCTCCGTCTTCCAGAGTCCACTGAATCCGTACTTGCCGTACTATGGTCACTTTTAAAACTCTGATATCTTTGCACTAACCTACAGGGTTAATTTGTTTGAGCACCAATTGTTAAGTACCTTGCTGCAACAACCAGAAATCAAGCACTGGATTTCCAACTTGGCCAGCCGGCGCTCTACTGTTAGCTACTGGGACTAAATTGCAAGTTCTTATTGTTGAAGCGGACTCTCCAACTTATGGCATTAATAAAACATTAAGTAACATTTAATAAAGCCATTATTAAATAATTAATATTTAATCATTAATTTATCATTAAATAATTTAATAATAACTTTATATATTTAATATTAAGTAATTTATTAATAACACTATATTAATAACAATTCTGTACCAGTAAGTCTTTTCCATATTTACAACTAAACAAATTATCACCAAATAGTGTTTTAAACTATTTTCTTGAAAACACAGGAATCTAGGAATTCTACACAAGATATTTGCTGGATATTTATTTTACACATGCAAGACAGCTACCGATAATTAATTTCAAACATGTAAATCCTTTACAATTAAGTATTTGTTCTCATCATCTTCATATCAATACAGAACATAATCTTCGTGTCAATCACAAAAGCTCTGCTTATCTGTGGATAGCAGAATTAATCAATTACATGGAATGTTCTAGATAAGCTTGGATGAGCTAAATGCATGTTTAAATAGGTCATGAAGCTAAGACGGGTTAAGTGTACCTCAACTAACTATTGAATATGTAAATCATTGAAATAATTTAATTCTTATCAGTGAAACTGTTGAGAAATGTGATAATCCCCTGCAATTCCTAGTTTAAAAGTCGTATCGTAAAATTTTATATTTCTGAATTCATGCTGTTGAATTCCCTGTACTATACTATAATGCATGTATACTATATTATAATGATTATATACTATAATGTAATGAATGTAATTCCCTATACTATAATGAATGTATACGGGGTATGGTTTTGGCAGTAGATGAAGTAACCTTTATACTTTAACCGATATAACATTAAGAATGAATAGTATGGTGATCGTGACTGAATCACAAGTAGGGATTTTGCAGTAAATGCATCGGTGGAGATCCTAGATATTAAGAATGACTTTTGTCGGTCTGTGTGTGTGTTTATAAAATCGTTGGTCAATTCATAACGTCGAAAGTCACTGCAGTGATTCGACACTGCAGTGACTTTCGACGTCATTGCAGTGATTCGACGTCACTGCAGTGATAACTGCAGTGATTTCGAAAGTTCTGCAATGTGTCCAAATCACTGCAGTGATTTGGACACAATGTGCGTGTCAAGTTTCATATATTAAGTAGAGATGAAAGCGGAAAAAATTAACAGGAATGTGATTCTACCATATATTCTCATATCAAAATCCAATTTTGAGTAGCTTATGATATTATATATATATATATATATATATATATATATATATTGTATATATATATATATATATATATATCCAAAAGGAAATGTCCATATCTGAACCTTTCATTTTAATATGTACCTTTCATGTACCCATCAACGCAGATAAAACAAACTACTGCATTTTCTCTACCGATAGACGACACCGAGGCAAGTTCAAAGCTTATATCGAAATCATGAACTCTCATATCAAAAAGGTTTACCTACCTGCCTATCTTGGAGTAACCTTAGATCCTGAACTTCGCTTTACAAAGCACATTGAACAAACTGCAAATAGAGCTCTTAGAAAACTAAATATACTTAGAAAACTATGTGGCACTTCATGGGGCTCAAGACCTCAAACTCTAAAAAGTACCTTCTGCACTGTTATTAGACCAGTGCTTGAATATGCCGGCCCAATTTGGACTCCGGCCTCTTCTACTGTTAAACAGAAACTCGACTCCGTCCAACATAGAGCCTCTAAAATTATTTTAGGTGCAGTCTCATCAACCAACAACAAAAAGGCCGAACAGGAATGTGGCCTGCCTCCCCTAGAAAGTAGGCGCAACCTTGCCACCATCAAGTTCACTAACAAACTTCGCTGTAACGGCCCAGATCATATCTCTAGAATCGTCAATAAATGGAAAGAAACTACCAGGCTTAAACGATCCTCGACTCTCTAGCTTGATAGAGACATCAGAAAACAGGTCAATTTGGAACATTCTTCTTTGGACTTCATTCAAGAGCCCCCCATTCCTAGAAAACCACCCGAGAATACCAAGTTTGGTTTTAAATTGCTGCAACCGTGTTCTAAAAAAGAAGACCCTGTAGCTTTCAGACAAAAAGGACTTGAAACAATAGAAAAGCTCTCCCAGGGAAGCTATGCAATTACCTACACTGATGGCTCCTCTGACAGATCCCTCAACAATGGAGGTGCTGGAATTTTCATCCTCTTTCCAGATGGCAGAAATTTCAAACACAAAATCAATACAGGAATAATAGCCTCTAACTTCACTAGTGAACTCTTGGGGATTAAAGAAGCCCTCGCCTTATACCTGAATGACTCTCAAGCTATAGATTCTACAGAAGGAATAGCAATTTTTTCACATTCTAAATCCGCTTTAGAAGCTATCAGAAACGGAGAGACCAACATCACATCCGAAATTATAGTCCTTCTCGAAAGGTTGCACAGCAGGGGAAAATCCTGTGTCTACAATGGATACTTGCACATGTCAACATTGAGGGAAATGAATGTGCGGATTCTTTGGCCAAAGAGGTTAGAGAACTAGATCAGAAGTGCACCACCATCACACTTGCTGATGCTAACGCAGTGGCCAGATATAGAATTATGACTCACACATATAAGAAACCCCCTTTAACAGAACTCGATTGTCCCAGAAATATAACATCCACTATTGCCAGGCTAAGAACTGAGCATAATAGGGGCATGAAGATCCATCCGGACAAAACAAAAACCTATGTCCCTTGTAAAAACTGCCCCGAAATCCAGCTCACGGCCAACCACATCTAGGAATGCCCAACTGTTGCGGTATATCTTTTGAAGATAGGCATAGTTCCACTCAGGGATTCATTACGGGAGATCCTCTACAGCTGGGATGCACCAACATTGGCAGAGACTGTGATCAATGCTTTTGAAGGAATCTAGACCACTACTCCACTACAGTATTGCTTATCCATGGACACGAGAACAACAACAACAATAGTATTAATATTATACAACAAATAAAAACAAATCTGACTGGGGCAGCACACGACTTTCTTTACAGACTCATATTCACGTTCTCTTTATTTTTTCAATAATTATTTTATTAAATTTAATTGTACAAAATAATATCCATGACTATTTAAAATGACACCGAATTTGCATTTTTAAAATATCTCGAGAACGGCTAGACCTAGTGTAATGGGGTTGATCTTATTCTTTCCATCGTTAAAAATTAAGTATGAGACAAGCATTTAATGGATATATTTCGGCATACGTAGTTTTTATTTTAGATTTTGACAACTTTTGAGGACCATTTTGCATAAAAGGCAAGTTATTTATTTTTCCGAATCGTACCAAAATATAACCAGCAGACCAGGGTAACCTACAAGTGACTTATCAAGGGTCACAAACAAATGATTTACCTACTAAATTTTATGAAATTTGGTCCATTAGTTTTTGAGTTAGAGTGAATACACACACACACACACACACACACACACACACACACACACACACACACACACACACACACACATACACACACACACACACACACACACACACATACACATATACACATACACGCAGACGTTACTCTAAAAATAATTTTTTCGTATTCTAGAGGTCTCAGAACGTGTAGATCCATCGGAACCTCGAGTTGCAACTTTCGGCATGATTCCAATACTTTCCCTATACATTACCATGTATTACAGGGAAAGTAATACAGCAATAAAATGATTATATTGAATTACCGTAAAGAAGATGTTTCGAATCTTCGAGTAAATAAAGTAATCGTTGCATGCTTGCCATGTGGCAGAAGCTAAAAGTAATACACTTTACCATCTTTAATTATAAGTAATAAAAATATGATGTGGGCTGCTAATGACTTTCCATACGGACAAATCCATTAAACTGAGTTTAATTGCCTAAATGAAAATGATACTTATATGATACTCGAAAATGTATCCAGCGTGCCCGGGTAGTTAAAGTATGGATACATTGAATTCATGAATCTAAAGAATAACAAGCTAAATAAATGTTTATCATATAAATAACAGAGAAAATTGAGGACAGTTTGTGCTCACCGTAGCAAAGTGCGTGATATGGCCCCACCCCAAATCAAAAATTATATCCTTACTCCTACGAACACCGAAACCCCATTCTGACCTCTCATGAAAACGCAAAGAATAAACATGAAAACGCAAAGAACAAAATGGCTCCTATCTGAGTGACCACACATTCCACAGAAACCCCAAAAGTATTCCCCCTTTTGTAGACGTGGCTTAAACCAATCAGTTGAGCATGCGCAGTACATTTCAATTATTTTAATTTTTTTCTGCAATGTATTTTATCTTTCAAAATCCATTAAATTGAGTTAAATAGTCCAAAATGATACATATACCTATTTGATATTACTTTCCTTTGCGGTTTTGATACATTTTCTTTTTCATTTGACAACTTAACTCATTTTAAAACATTGCCAGCTCCTGAAAATTCCTTAAAATTTAAATATCTCGTAAAATGTTCATTGTAGAGTAACGCTGAGTTGCTCTTATTTGTTTCATTGCAAAAATCACGTATAAAACAAGCATTTTATTCATATGCATATTTTAACATAATTAGTCTTCACGATTTCTGCATGCCATTTAAAAAAAATAGAAATGGTTTTACAAATTGTGCTAAAATCTAATCAGCACCAGAGTAACTCAAAGAAATTGAGTACCAAATTTCGAGACCAGGAGGCAATTATGCAGTTTGATATTTACGACTATTTACAAAAACACAAAGCGCAGACTTATAGGAGCCAATTTATAACAGGCTTGGCCCGGAAGATCGTGGCTAAAATAAAATTTTGTCTCATAAATTGAAGGTGTGGTTGGGGAAAAGATCTCCTAGGTCCAAAACTTAAACCAAGCGTCATTGGTAAATCAAGTAGCCAATGATGCAATGATGCTACATCTCACTGAGGAGCAACCATTGAGAGTACGGTGGGCGTATCTGGACCTCAGGAAAAATGATGTGGCAATAAAGTGATAATTCAATAAAGTTCAAGCAATAAGTGTGCAGAAGCATTTAGATTAAAATAATGCTTACTGAGAAGAGAGCGAGCGGCCATGAAATTCAAGCAGTGGTGTTCATAAAATGAATGATTGTCCAGAAGTGAGAAAGAACGGTCAAGCAGTGTCGTTATTCGAGCAGTGTCGTTATAAGAAAGAGTGTTGATTTTCAAGTAGTGAGTGGTAACTTTAAATATAAAATGTTTTAGAGAAGACAAACCTAACTCCAAATGCCAAAACAAGAATTGACAAAGGTGGCAATCACAGTCATGCTAAGCAGCAAACCCAACAAACAAAGATGTATGCCAGTCTGCGTATATATTAGGCCAATTGTTTTGTGGAATAATATTCTAAGACCTGTTTGTTATCACACGGTGCATTTTCTCATCTTTAAGTGTTTATAAAAAATAATGTCATTTTAATCGTAACGATAATACGTATGAATAAATAATATTTATTTTAAATGTTAAAAATGTGGATTTTAATGTGTAGTGTTTTATTTAATGGTTATGTTTAGGAACTCGTGCAAAGAGGTAATTGTGGGTTATTGAGAGCATGATAAAAATGTATAAACTATACCATTCACGACCACCTTAATTCTAGGATTTCTAAATTATGCCCTTAATGTGTTTTATCTACCACCACACAAATAATGAGAAATTTATTTGAAGATTTTTTTGTGTAGGACCGTGTAAGACGTTGTCAGCTTCACAAAGTTACAAAATATCTAAATATCTCGATAACGGTAAACCTAGAGCAATGAGCATGAAACAAGCAACTTCCTAGTTAGTCCTTTCGGCAACTTTTTTAATCCAAGCGAATGACTTATTCATACTCAGGAGCAAAACCTGCATCAAAATGCAGTTAATATTTAATTACGAATAGCGATTGCATGAAATGCATGACTATTCGCAAATTCTTGGTCATGTCACAATGTATTCTCTATGAGATTTATATTAAAATGTATTCTTTTTTTAAGTTGCCAACTGCTTAGTGAAGCTTGGGTATTTATTTATTATCCAATTTTGTTAATATATATGATTTTGATACCATTTACAATCTTAGCGTAATTCTATCGATTCCCTTCCCCACCCCACAGATCCCATAGACAGCATATTACTACTATTGTTTTGGGAATTAATATTGTTTTTGATTAGTAACGAACATGGAATTCTTTGAGTCCCAGGAGGGAAAAACACCTTTACACGCAGCCATTCCTAATACATGAATGTCGGGTTGCTATATTTTGATTTTAGGTTCAGGTGTTGCCATATTTGGCGAATTATCGCCAATTTGGAGACTTTTTGGATATACTAGAACTTTCTCGAAATATTGAATATTCTTGGAGATATGAGCCCTTTCTAGAAATTTCTGCGGAGAGTATATTAAAAGAGTCATCGCTCCGTGAGAGAGCTGTGGATGTCATAAGAGCTAAATTGAATTATGGAATATGTCAGAGTTTTAAGAATCATCTGCTATTTTGTGAATTAGCTGAGCATTTATTGCTGTTTTATTGTATCTCGTTGTTGTTCAGCGATATTGTAAGATAGTTATCAAGGTATTGATATCAAGTTGTATATTGTTCTAGTGTAAGTTTATTATTGCTTTTAAATAAAAGCGATAGCTATCCAAACAATTGGACTCAATTCTTGTATCTTAGGAAGACATCTATGATTCCAGAGGATACGTTGGAGTAATACGTCAAACAATAAGGATGCGTCATAACAATACACTAAACAATGCAATAATACGACAAACAATACAGACACGTCATAACAATAAGTCAAACAATAGAGGCGCGTCATAACAAATTGTCAAACAATAGAGACGCGTCATAACAAGACGTCAAACAATACAGACTTGACATAGCAATATTTCAAACAATGTAATAATACGTCAAACAATACGAACGCGTAACCATACGCCAAACAATGCAACAATGTGTCAAACAATACGGACGCGTCGTAGCACTACGCCAAGCAATGTAGCAATACGTCAAACAATACGGAAGCGTCGTAACAATAAACCAAACAAAGTAACAATACGTCAAACAATATACGAACTCGTCGTAATAATACAGACACGTTGAAACAATACGTCAAACAATAAAGACACGTTGTAATACAGATACATCAAAAAATACAAACACGTCATAACAATGCAGATACGGCGTAAATAATATATATTATTTCTAACGAAGAATAATAAGCAATTAAATTCCGAAAATACAATAATTCCAACTAACTCAGTGCAGATAATGGAAGCAGTATCGCAATGTTTTAAGCACAGTGGTTGAATAACAAGTTTCGCATCGATGTATTGCACAGATTGCCCCAGATTTTAACTCCAAGAATACGATCGATGAATGTAAATCTTGAAGGGAATGACGTATGGAGCAGCAACAGGTAACGAAGACGTGCCTCGGTGGTTGTTGATTCCTGCGTTTGACATTCGGTTATTTTCATAGACATTTATTTTGGCATTTTCTGGGTGGCCTGCAATGAGATGTTAAGAAGTAAATATTTATATCGAAATAGTATTTTCTCATGCATGTCCATGTTATATTGGTACAGAATGTATGTATGAAAAGAAGTGAGATAGTTTGGAAAACAATACGAAAAGTCTGATGTGGACAGCACATGACTTTCTTTACAGACTCAAATTCATTTTCTCTTTATTTCATTAAATTAAATTTAACGGCACAAAATAAGGTTTATAATTGTTTAAAATGACACCGAATTTGCACTTTTATATCAATTTTTGTTTTATTTGATAACTGGATGTATTCACAAAACCGGCCTAGCAAAAAATGCGTAAAAAAAAAAAAAAAAAACTCAACTGTCACAGGAACAAGTAGTCTTGGAGTAATGGGGTTGGTCTTATGCCTTTCATCATCAAAAATTACGTATAAAACAAGCATGTCATTGATTCATTTGAGAATATAGTCTTTAATTTTATATTTTGACAATTTTTGCCATTTCGAAAAAAAAAGCAAGCTCTTTTATACCGAATCGTACCAAAATCTATTCAGAACCAGGGTAACCCACAAGTGATTTATCTACCAAATTTTGTAAAATTTGATCAATCAATTTTTTAGTTAGAGTAGATACATACGAATTTTGCGAGCCATTTGGCTAAAAACTGTAAACGGTAACTCAAAGGTGACTTACCTATAATACTTCATGAAATTTGGTCCATTAGTTTTTGAGTTTGAGTGGATGCATACAATTGTGAGGTCTAAATAACCTTTCAATTACTATTTCCCTCAGTTTGCATTATAATTTATGATTACTTAAACTAGCATGTCTAACTGGTTTCGGTTGATAGACCAATCACAGCGAGATAATCTGAATTTTATACGTTCCTAAGATAGAATAGGTTCTTAAGGTAGAATGTTTTCGGATCGTGAGAGTTTCAGTGGCTTCTTGAGTAGTGGCTGCATGAGTAGAGTGTTCTTGAGTGGTGGGTTCTTGAGTAGTGGGTTCTTGATTAGAGTGTTTTTAAGTGGAGTGTTCTTGGAATGAAAGAAGGGTTCTTTGTATGAAAGTGGGTTCTTGAGGAGAAGATGAAGGATTCGAGGAGTGAGTGGAAGGAAACATTCGATACAACCCCCAACAATGACTAGGTAGAGTCTAGTATTCGGGATGTGGCCACAATACGGGTTGAAGTAACAGAATGCCGGGGTAGGCATATAAGCTTTGTAAAGGCATATCCATGTAAGCGCTATTACCAACCTAGTATATTTTAGTAGCTTGTATATTTGTCATTTATTCTAGGTGTGTGCAATAATGATTAGTACATATGTTGTCCGTTGCTTTAAACAGCAAGCTGCTGTAATTTTTGTGCAGTTCTCAATAAACTGAGTTTTATTTTAAACAGTGTCATCCTGTGTTATTGCCCTTGGGCCGAAAGGTAGAAATATCAAGTACTCTAAGTTTGAGCTAAGTCACTTTTGACAGATTAAGTAAAAATAATCTACAGAGATATCTAAAGAGGTTAAAGATACATTTAGGTTTATACACAAATACACAGACAGACACATACACAGACGGCACGCTAAAAATAATTTTTTCGTATTTCAGAAGTCCCAAAACTTGTAGATCTGTCGAAAACTCGAGTTGTGATTTTCAACATGTGGTGCACAAAACTTGTAAAAATATTTGAAGTTAGTTAAAGTTAACTAATCACATTGCGTTGTAACATGAAATGCTGCTTTAACCCACCATATTATTTTCAGTGAGAGTTTCTGTAATAAAATACATTAGCATACTACCACAAGTAACTGCATCATTTTAACTTTAAAATAAAATCTTTTATTATGAGCATTCTCTTAATTACTAACTTAATTACAACAATATATAACATATTATTTGCTGAGGAGATAGGATATGTGAAACCAGGCAAATTTTGTTTATCAAAATCATCTATGACCTGCTACAATAATGGATATGCACATACCTTCAATTTCTTCTGCAAATTTAACATGCAACTCGTACTTTGTTTCTGTTTCATCTCTATAGTACTGCATCTGGTACTCAAATTCATCGTACTGCATCTGGTACTCCTATTCGTACTGAAGACGACCTAATATCTACCGTTGAATTTCTGTATATCAGGCCATTTCGTTCACATTTATAAGGAATCGGGCGTTGAAGTTATGTCAGGACATTTTGTTCACATCTCTCTGGAATCTCTAGGGAATCTCTAGGGCATCCCTTACAAGTTATGTCACCTGTAGAACCTTTTTGGTTACGCTTCTTTTTGCCTGAGGTCAGATACGTCTATTCGGCTATCATTGGTCGACCTCAGGGCATTGCGACCAGACATCATTCATATTGGTTAACATTTTAACCAATCACGTGGCTTCACTTTAGCCTCCTCTATTTATGGCCTATTTGACCTCTTCAGTCAGAGTGACATAAAACTAGCGTCCTTAAATCCGATGCCATTGTCAAACATTACAGACTTAATAAATAATGAACACAAAACTGTCTCACACATGCCTGTTCTTAAATCTAGTATTACACAACACAATTCTAATAATTTCCCTATACATTACCATGTATTTGAGTAAAAGTGAAAAATCTGATGTTGGTAGCCCATGACTTTTCCTACAAAGGTCATGTAATATTTAGAATTTTCATATGGTTTACTTTCTCATATTATATAGTATTGTATAATATTGTTCATTTGAAATGTGAGATTTTAGAGTTAAAACGCGTTTTAAGACCTGAAGACAATTCGAACACTTTAAAAATCATTTTCATATCTCTTGTATGCATGTACTAGTCATTTCTCCGCTACTTTGGGTGTAGGAAATTGCATGTGGTCACTAAATGTGACATCTACATACATAATAAAATATCTGAATATCAAAGGCCTTTCAAATATAAGCATTAAAATCACACACATTTTATTCTATTATCATAGAATTTAAGGCATGTAAAACAATGTTTCATATTCGATCATTATATCGCTTTATTTTCAACGTTTTTAGACATTTTAAGTTAAAAATTTATGGATTATAGTATTAATGTTTAATAGTTCGATTCGAAAAATGACCAGCAACTGATATTGATATTTGAAACGTAACTCGGTTACCATAGTTACCACAGTGGAATAAAAAAAATAATAAATCCATTGATGAAATAGAATTAAAAAAAATCGTCTGTTATAACTATAAATTACATTATCTCATTAGACAGTATTAGGACATTTAACTTAATTATCCGATTTAATTATCCTCGATTTTAATTGCCCTGATATTCGATTATGCACCATAATTAATTAAGAACATTGAAGATGCAATTTTTGGCATATGATGGTATAAAACTCGATTTTGTGTGTTTATTTGTTCTCGAGTTATAACTGAGAGAATGTCAGAAAGAAATATTCCGGGATTTATAATTTTTTTAGCACAAAATTCCATGATTTTTACATTTTTGTCATTACTTTGTATATACGTGGAGATAGACACATAAGTTTCAAGTTTTTATCTTCAGCAGTTTGGGCTGTGTAATTAATCTCCTACAGGGGAGATCTTCTTATCCTGGACTGCTAAATCGATCTGAAATAAATTGAGATGAATCTGCACATGAAATGAAGAATGAGATCAGTTAAATTTAGCAGCTAAATCCCGCAGTATACAGTCCAGAAAAAGAAATAAATATCGAGTTTTGATCGTTAGAGACCAACCAAGTCCTGGCTTTAGAGGTTCGGGAGATATGACCTTCATAGCGCTATGTCATACCACCTCACTACTTTTCAGATTTTCTTTGGGGTTAACGAAATATCATTTCTATGGCATATACATTTTCTAACTCTGACATTTTCTTACCTATTTTCTTTATCTTTTAATAAACATAAAGTGTGGAAAAGTAAATTAAAAAAACGAGTTGAAATTCATTCGATAATTCTGAGCTCTAACCAGTGGCGGGGCTTGGTTTGGTTACTTACACCTCCGCAACTTAAAAAATTATACCACTTTTTACTCCCTTTTTCACTTAGACATCATGTTATCATGCAATAATAATAATTGAACATCATGATACATGGTAACATCATGGTAAACATGGTAACATCATGTTATCATGCAATAATGATAATTGAACAATTGGAAAATACAGGGTGATAAAAAAAGATGGGCCAAACATTACGAGGTGGTAATTCACGCCACACCAAGTATTTTTCGTCATAGTTTACGGGATCGGAAATGAAACGTAAGGGCCCAGTGGGCGCTTAATAGTGAAACCGATATTGTAAATGTTTCTTACATACGGCAAATTTTTATTAAAAAAAAAAGCATTCGAACACGTTCGGGATTTAGTCTGCTTCTTTTCCTGTCGTAAATTAAAGCGAAAGAGGGCTAAAGAGTCTGTCTTAATTTTAAACCTGTTGACGGCCACATGATTAAAATATTTCAAAAATAATTCCTTCAAGCGGAGATAAATATTGTTCTTTTTCGTGCAGTAGAAAATATTTTCATTTGTTGAAATTAAAGTTTGCTTTCAAACTCTTTCTACTGTAGTATTCTAAATTTTTATTCCAGAACTAACTGTTAATCATGGCGTGATTTCTTTTTCGAATTTCTTCTAGTAACGTTATATTCAAGTATTTAAAGTACTCGATTATTCACGGAGAATATATGTCCTCCTCTAATAATAAATAATATAAGTTGTCTATTAGAACAGGGATGAAAAATTCCAAACTATTTCGAATTATTCCTATAATAAATTCGCATCTCAAAATAACATCGGCTGTACTCGGGAATTGAATCCGGACCACATGGATCCAGTCCATTTATTCAACCAGTTACTCCACTGCAGACATACAAGGAAGCGCCTCTAATATTCTTGAACTTTTGGGGATTTTTTGAAAACTACTGAGTGTGCAAAATTTTTAACGAACATTGCTTGTAAAATACAACCCCCAAAATTTCAAAGAATCTTTGATCTACTAGACTAAAAGAAGATGTTTGTCTATTTGTCAGTTAGTCGGTTCGTCTGTTAGTTGCGTAGTGGAAAATACAGGCTTATTAAAAAAGATGGTCCAAACTTTACGAGGTGGTAGTTCACGCCACACCAAGCATTTTTCGTCATAGTTTACGGGATCGGAAATGAGACGTAAAGGCCCAGTGGACGCTTAATAGTGAAACCGATGAGGTTATGCGAAAACACAAGAATAACTTAGAAGCTATAAAATGACATATAATAAACAATGATTGCAGAAATGGGTCAAAAGAGCGACCGCTAACTTGAATTCACGTCTCTCTGCGGCAATGGAGGGATTGGCGAACTCTCTCGAACAGATCAGGCATGTCGAAAACTTCGGCAGCGGTGACCGAAGTTATGTCTTTAGATTCAAGGGGAGTGTTCTAGACAAGACCATGGAGGTAGAAAGGAGGAGATAAAACTCCTATGGATAAAACGCTTGAAAATGCCATAATGCTTTGAGAATTATATCTAGGTGTCGCTAGTGTTTGTAAAGTGGTTGCTATTGTTAGTTGACACTATAGAAAAGTATAGTATTTAGTATATATATTTTTAATAATTTTTAAATTAAGGATTCCTTAATTGTGAGTATAATTAACCAGTATTTTTTCATAGTTGTAGGATAGAGTACAGAATATGTGGAGATAAAAATGAATTAGAAAGTAAAATAATTTTGAATACTTAGGAATATTCTTTATTGCTTCAGTTATTCTTTGCATTGTACGAATAATTAATTTTTACAAAATTGACAATTTAAATAAATATTTTAGGTCTTTCGCCATAGAAATGCATACAATACAGGACTACTTATCATATCGCAGCGCCACCTGAATTATTGTCTCAAACGATATGGGCGTTTTCTTAATATGGAGATTTAACTCCTTACTTTTACCTCCATGAACGAGACTCTTGAGTTATCCCTACAAAAAGAAGTCAAGACACAACAGATCGGACGATAGGCCTCTCAAATGTTGGAGCTGCGTATAACCGTTGCAAACTGATAAGGCGTACAGTCAGTGTTACGAAAATTTGCATAAGGGTTCTTCTTCTTCCCCAGATGGAATTTGCATACGTGGTTTTTTTCTTCAATCAGAAAATAACAATGAGAGGGGGATTTTATAAAGAACGGGGGAATGCATTCTCTGAAATCCTGATATATGAACATTGTTCTTATATTTTGTTCTAAATGAGCTTATTTTTAAAGCGTTCGTCAGTTTTTAAAAATTCATTGTAAGCTCTTGTGGAAGAAGGACACGACGAGGATAATTTGATGAAGAATATGGGAATACGTTAAGTTGTGACATCTGAACATTATTGTTTATATATTGTTCTAAATGAGCGTATTTTTAAAGCTTTTGCCAGTCTTCGAAAATTCATTGCAAACTCCTGTAGAAGAAGGACATGAAGGGGATTTGATGAAGAACGGGGTAATAAGTTCTATGAAGTCGTGGCATCTCAACATTGTTTTTTATTTTTTTGTTCTAATTGAGATTATTTTTAAGGCGTTTGTTAATTTTCAAAAATTCACTGTGAGCCAAGAGTGTAGGCAGAGTGGGGAACTTAGGGACCGTCTGCTCCGGAATCGATCTCAATCAATTTTTCCCAATTAAACTGCAACAAGTAATTATTATATATATATATTTTTTTTTATTCAGCTACTGGGCAGTAAAAATGCATATAATTAATTTTTACTGTTGAAAATTTTAATTTTCAGACAACCAAAAAAATGCCCCCCTCGAAATTAAATCCTGGCTACATCCGTGCTTGAGCTATTGGAGAACTAAATCCTAATCTAAATCCCGGTTGCAACCTAAATCCCGGGCAACGCTGTGTATTTATTCTAGTGAGTGAATAAGCGGAGAAGTTACACCTGCGACGACACTCTAAAGAACTCCAAATTCATGTATTTTCGACAATTCGTCGCAGGTGCGCTTAACTTCCATTGCGTTCATGGTTCATTTAACTCTATCCAGCTTATCATTGGCATCCCATTCACTGAACGTTAGGCTGATTCTCATTTTAATTAATGTTCGCATAGAGAGATAAGCACGGCTCCTGCGATTGACGCAAGGATATTAGTAGCTTTTATATGGAGAATAAACGACGAAAGATTCATGGATGAACGCATGTTCAATAAATATTTCGAAAATGCACAAATCCTGTAATGCAAAAATCCGAATATTTGTATTAGACGCCTCTACTCTCAACGTAAAATGAGTAGAATAACGACTTTTATATTACCATTTTTTTAACAGTACTGGTAGCATTAGTAACAGTAGTAATATATGAGATCAGCTAAAAATATGTGTATAATTTTTACTTTAAAACTGTGTAAATACAAATTCTAATGTTACCTGAATAGGCTTTTTATATTCAATTAGGCAATTTATATTCATTGTTTCACTTTTCTGATATGGATTAAGCGAATTTCCTGAGAATCAAAGGATTGGTTACGTTCTCATATAAAGTATAGGGGAAATATTAATTTCACTAAAATTTTCGATTTCAGGATTTAGACGACATTGCATGCTTTAGGAACTGGGTTTGATTATTTTTAAAGTAATGTCTGCTTGTTTGAATGCCTGTCTGTGGTCCATATGTTAATAGATTTTCACGAAACTTTATATTCGCCTTTGTTAACGAAAAATATATACTAGATGGAATTTTTTTAAAAAAAATTCGAGTGAAAACTTCAAGCATTATCCGAAATTCTATATTTCCGTAACATGCCAGTATAGAATAAAATTCGACATAATCATGTATAAAAGGGGTTATTTTATGCTCAATGCTCACGAGACTTAATAGTTTCAATCTTTGTTGTGTAACAATGTCAGTGATACAATTTTTGTTCTCGTGACGCCATTAAACCCCTCGGTGGGAAGGGGGGGGGGGAAGCGTTGCCAAACTTGGTATGCTACAAATCTTATCATTTTGACCTACAATACACATTTTTCAGAAAGTATATATATACAATATATATATATATTGTACATATATATATATATATATATATATATATATATTGTATATATATATATATATATATATATATATATATATATATATATATATATATATATATATATATATATATATATATATTGTATATATATATATATATATATATATATTGTATATATATGTATATATGTATATATATATATATATACAATATATATATATATATATATATATATGTATATATATATATATATATATGTATATATACATATATATATATATATATATATATATATATATATATATATATATATATATATATATGTATGTATATATTAATACTATTATAAATAGTATTTATATTTTCTTGAATTTGACCTATTATTCTGGATCCAATGGATATTTATACTTTTGACATTTTTGAATTAAATAGCTGTAATAGAGGGGGGATATCACTTGGTGTAGTTATTACTTTGCCAACAATACTAAGTGTAATTGTAAAGTGTAGTAAAAAACTCGACAAAAAAAAGAGAGCCATTTGACATGATATATGCAGTCTGATCTTGTATGTGGCTATTTGAATGCCGTAAAATATCAGACAAATAGAATAAAATGAAATGGAAATGACAACGACAAAGACTTATTAATATAGCTTAATTCAAGAGAGTGATCTTATTGTTCCTAATATTAGCTTCAAAAACTCTGAATATTTATAAAAATTGTGTTGGAAATTCCTATAAATTATGAAAATTTGATTCCAAAACATATGATCAGCAACTTCTTCAAATTTCATTTTAACACAATTTACAATTTATAAACGATAAAAGCAAACTCCTACATTTTTAGTATCCATTCAATATTTTTTTATTCATGTATATACTCAAACATATTTATATTTCGTTTTGTTACACTTTTTCAATCTTAAAATAAGTTATTGCTTTTTCTGATGTTTATTAAGTTTTCCTTCATGAGTTTTCGTTTTCTTTAAATTTCTGGGAAACATTTAAAACCGATTTTTACTTTCCCTGCAATACATGGTAATGTACAGGGAAGTTTTTGGAATCATACCGAAAATCACATCTCGAGTTTTCGACGGATCTACGCGTTTATAGACCTCTAGAATACGAAAAATCTATTTTTAGCGTGGAGACTGTGTGTGTGTGTGTCTGTCTGTGCAATGTATGTATCCACTCTAACTAAAAAGCTACTGGATCTAATTTCATAAAATTTGGTAGGTAAGTCACTTGGGTATGACCATGGTGCTGATTAGTTTTTGGTTAGTTCGAAAAAACAGAAGCCGCCTTTTTTTGCGAAATGGCCTGTAAAAATTTCATATATCCACTCTAGCTAAAATACTAATTGACCAAATTTCACAAAATTTGGTAGATAAGTTACTTGTAGGATACTCTGCTGCTGATTAGATTTTGGTATTAATCGGAAAAGAACAACCTGCCTTTTGTTACGAAATGACCCTCAAAAATCGCCAAAATCTATAAATAAAAGCTACGCACGTTCAAATATATCAATTAAATGCTTGTTTTATATATAATGTTTGATTAGGAAAAGTATAAGAACAACTCTTTTACTCTAGGACTAATCGTTCTCGAGATATTTAAGATTTTTCGCATTTAGTTATGCCGCTTTTGAAAAAATGTCTAATTACCAAATAAAAACAGAAATTGAATTAAAAATGCAAATTTAGTGTTATTTTGTGCAATTAAACTCAATTTAATGAACTATTAAAAAAATGAAGAAAAAATGAATTTGAGTCTGCAAGGAAAGTCATGTGCTGCCCACATCAGATTCTTTAAGTTGGTCCCAAGGCACAAGTGGAATCATTTAATTGCTCATATGCTATTTTAATACACTTTACATCCATAAAATAATTAAATTAGCATTTTCCAGAACTGATCGTGCTTGCATCTTTCCTTTGTCATGGAATTACTCTGTACTGCGTAGGAAATAATGTTTTGGTAATCTCAATGTTCAAATAGTTTAGAAAATTTGCATGCAAATGTCAAACTATTTCATCTAGTGCTAGTATGCCATATATTGTATACACATTTAAAGTTTTATAGCTTTTGGTGCATTTGTTCATGCGTCAACAGTCCAGATCTCATAGGCTTATACACTAACGAGCATTTTTCCAAAAGCGTTGAAAAAATATACAAGAGGTCTCAAAATGTGCTAATCCACCAAAATCTCGAAATCGAAATGTTTCGGAAAACAATATAAAGAAAAATCTGATGTGGGCAGCACATGACTTTCCCTGCAGACTTATATCCACGTTCTCTTTATTGTAATTAAATTTAATTCACTTTTAATTCAATTTTCGTTCTCATTTGGTAACTGGACTTATTTTCAAAGATGCGTAGAGAAAATACAAAAAACTAAAATAACTCGAGAACGGTTAGCCCTAGTGTAATGGGGTCGGTCTTATTCCTTTGTTCGTTAAACATTTGGTATAAAATAAGCCTTAAATGGATATATTTGAACATACGTAGTTTTTTATTTTAGAGTTTGACGATTTTTGCTGGCCATTCTGCAAAAAAAGGCAGGTTATTTTTTTCTGAATCGTGCCAAAATCTAGTCAGCACCAGGGTAATCCACAAGCGACTTATCTGCAGAATTCTGTGACATTCGGTTCATTGGTTCTTCAGCTAGAGTGGATGCCGGAAATTTTTGCGGGCCATTTCGCAAAAAATTACGGATTCTGCCTTAACGAATCCTACCAAAAAACTAATCAGCACCAGGGTCTCACCCAAGTGACTCACCTACCGAATTTTATGAAATTCGGTCCAGTAGTTTTTAGTTAGAGTGGATAGATACATTGCACAGACAGACACACACACAGACACACACACACATACACACACTGACACACAGGCAGACACACAGACACACACACAGACGTCACGCTAAAATAGTTTTTTCGTATTTTCTAGAGGTCTCAATGCGTGTAGTTCCGTCGAGAACCCGAGTTGTGATTTTCGGTATGATTCCAATACTTCCCCTATACATTACCATGTATTGCAGGGAAAGTAATATAATAGAGTAGAAATAATTAATATACATAATATCAAGACAACTTCTCAACTATTTCATTCCATTGTAGCACACACGTTCTGACATTATCTGAGTTAGACAAGCACGAAAATATCATTTTAGCAAGCAGTAGCGTTCAGAGATTTTCTGGGGCCCCAAGCGAACTTCCATAAAACGGCTTCATCTAAACAATGAATATAGTTAAACGGCACACATCCGAAAATTGGCAATTCGAAAAATCGATTATCCGACACTTAAATTATGTTGTTTTTACAAGTTAAAATAAAATACTTACTCATTAAAATACTAGCAATATATAGTCTTTTCACTTTAGGTTCTGAAACAGGATTTCGGGCCACGAAACAATAATATTATGGCGAATTTATGATATAAAATATTCCCAGGTCCGAAACTACCTTGTACTAATGGCACAATGGCACTGGTTATATAACAAAGCTCAGCATGGGAATCATAGTGCCATGATCTCAATATGCTCAACTACAATTCGATAAACAGTTTGTAGCCAGTTGTAAGCAGTTGATAAACAGTTGTTGATAAACAGTTTGTAGCCAGTTGTAAAGAACATTATAAACTAATACACAAATGCCTAATAATAAAATGTAGAACTATATAAAATACCAAGTAAATGGTGGATTAGGTATATGTATAATGAGTCTTTAAAAAAATTTAAGATAAACCCAATAAAAATAATGTATAACATTTTGAGACCTTCTGCAAACATAAGGCTTCAAGCGGTCGCTTGGGGCAAGAAATTTCCACAAGAAATTTCCACAAAAATTTTCAGAAAAAGGATGGAAATTGCCAAAATAAAAAGAAGCAATCGAAATCGAAAAATTAAACCAGAGATTTCAAAGCAGTGAAGAAGAACTTAAAATTGCCATTAATGAGGAAGCTTGAGTCAGAAATAATCAAGAAACTTCCAATAAAATTCAATTATTATAAATAAACTAATGGAGAAAAAAAATGATCTTAGCTTTCGAAAAATTAAAACATATTGTAACATCATTATTTGATTTTGTGTTCTTTACTATACTTAACAAAGTTATTTTAATTTTATTTTAATATAAACTTATTAAAAAAAAGTTGCAACTTTATTTTTAAGACTATTAATTTTTTTGTCTTTTGACATGCTTAATTAATTACTAGTTAAAAATATTGCATATATGAGCAATTTACCATATTTTTTAAATTACCATAATTTGTAAATTTAACATATATGTGAATATTTCCATTACTCGTTTCGTGAGTAAGAACGACTATTTCTTTTCAAAAATCGTATGAATTCATTTATTTATTTCCTTTTGTCTTGAAGAGACGGAAAATAACGCCGCATGAATAATGTATAAGAAAATACAGAATATTTACGATAATGCGCAGATTGATTTTCTAAGTGGGTGCGAAATGTATTTTAATGCTAAAGAAGAAAATGAAATTGAAAGTCAATTCTTTTACTATGTATTTCATAGTAACTTATCGTCTTGGAATTTTGTAGGACTAGATAAAAAATGAATAACTAGGATTTGGACAGAAAGTTAATGGAATTGAAT
>OX578139.1:17383878-17476378 GCA_951213105.1 Amaurobius ferox
AGATTTTCATTTGTACCACTTCCGGTACGGCATAATTTTTATTTAAATGTGGGTGTCCTTGAGCATCGGCAACCCCCACCTCGGAATTTCAAAATTTCGTCGATGCCATTTGTTTGTACTACGTTTGTCCCGGATTGTACTTCCTTAAAATCGTGAGATTAAAGCACCTGAACCCCCCCCCCCCGGAAAAAAAGATGAAAAAAATAATAATAAATCTTTTTTATGGGAAATCTATAATTTTTGACAATTTTTTTTAATAAAATGAAACAAATTTATAATAAAATAAAATACACATAAATTAATTTTCCCTTGATACACACAACTTTGATTTCAATATAAAAATATATATAAGAACATCCAATGATAAAATCAAATCAGCAATAAAATTAACTTTAAAATCAAATTAACAATAAACTTAAGGATAAAATCCAATGATAAAAGTAGAAAAAACAACAAATAAAAATTTAAATTTCAAGATTATTCTACCGTAAACCAATCTAAACATATGGATAAACCGCAAAAAACATTCAACGCAAGGGGCGCCCTCACGCGGTACAATGTGTCATAACTCAAAATCAGCGTCAGAAGCTCACTGAGCAGGCAGCGTCTAAAGGAGGCGGTGATCTACGAAAGTAGTTAATCAATTTTCCTTTACGACTTAATCAATTTGGACACCCTCAATTTGATAAAAAATATACTTTGATAATTTGTTTGGAAATTATGACACTTTTCACCTCTCAATCTAGGTGATAACCCCAAAATTTCTCGGCGATCCACGAGGAATGTCTTGCTCAGGTTTAGTCTTAAATACATATTCATAGCTAAATGTCTAGACGTGAAATATGATAAATATCCCCAAAATGGCTAGATCTAGCCCGAAAATAACTACATTTGTAACCATTACACAGTGACATTGAGTCGGCGTTTACACGTTAATCTTATCTCAAGGGTTCAAGAATTATGTGGAAATATGGTTTGCTATTGTGAACCCCATTCTATTTAATTTAACTTGCTGCGTCCATAATCAGAGCAACGTTCTTGATTTTCAAAGATGGGAAGATAGCCATTTAATTAGACGAAATAGTATTTTATCTTTAATTTTCTTTTAAAATATATATGGTGCATAAAGTAAATTTCAAATTTCAGACACAAATTCGAAATTCTAAGTGGTCCTCTGCGAATTTAGGAAAGTAGTTGATAAATTTTCCTTTAGAACGACTTAAATAGTCAATTTGAATAACTACAATTTGATAAAAAATATACTTTGATAATTTGTTTGGAAATTATGATACTTTTCACCTCTCAATCTAGGTGATAACCCCCAAAATTTCTTGGCGGTTCAAGAAGAACGTCTTGCACAGGTCTAGTCTTAAATATATATTCATAGCTAAATGGCTAGACGTGAATTTTTATGATAAATATCCCCAAATAGTCTAGTTCTAATCCAAAAGCAACTAAATTTGTAACCCTTATGTAGTGACACAGAGTCGGCGTTTACACGAAAATCCTATCTCAAGGGTGCAAGATTCCTGCGGAAATATGGTTTCTTATTGTGAACCACATTTTAATTATTTAACTTGCTGCTCCTGTATTCGGAGCAACGTTCTTGATTTGCAATAATTGAGTGATACAGTGATACACAATTCCAGCCGCAATGTGTCCCGGATGAGGAGTTCCTAGTCAGAATGACTTTAACCTCCGATATGTACCAATATTTGAACCCTTGACATCATTCGAGCAGAGTAAGGGAAAAAAAATTAAATTAACGTAAGTCTCTAGAAAAAAAGTCTTATAAAAATTAAAAATTATCTTAGGTTTAATGTTAAAGTATCATGAAAAATTTCGAGATACGAGCAAAATAAATGAAATAGGAGCAGGTGAACGACGGGGAGGACAGATTACATATACGATTGCATATGCCGAAATAACGCCACGCTCGATGCTGCGTCAGAATGGAGCTACTGCGAACTGAGCGAACTTGTTGGTATTTCAAGCAACGTATCCGACTCACAACAGAAAAATATAATGCTGTGATACACAATTAAGCGAAATTTCATTTTATGCTTTTTGAAGACTCCATTTCGCCAGCCCCCCCCCCCCCCCACCTCGGAATTTCAAAATTTCAATGATGGCGGTCGTTTGTACTACGCTTGTACCGGATTGTACCGTAAACATTTCAGTTTGTACCACTTCCAGTACGGAGTTATTCTCATTTCAAAGTGAGGGGGCTGGCGAAACGGCAGCCCCCACCTCGTAATTTCAAAGTTTCGTCGATGCCATTCGTTTGTACTACGTATTTACCGGTATGTACCGTAAAAATTTTCGCTTGTACCACTTCCGGTACGGCGAAATTTTTATTTAAATGTGGGTGACCTTGAGCTCCGGCAACCCCCCACCTCGAATTTTCAAAATTTAGTTGATGATTCCATTCGTTTTTACTACGTTTATACCGGATTGTACCGTAAAAATTTTTGTTTGTACCACTTCTGGTACAGCGTAATGTTTATTTAAAAGCCGGTCGCCTTGAGCTTCGGCACCCCCCCACCTCGAAATTTCGAAATTTAGTTGATGATTCCATTTGTTTGTACTACGTTTGTAAAGGATTGTACAGTGGCCATTTTCGTTTGTACCACTTCCGGTATAGCGTAATTTTTATTTAAAAGTGAGTGATCTTGAGTAGCGGCAACACTCCCACCTCGGAATTTCAAAATGTCGTCGATGCCATTCGAATGTACTACGTATGTACCGGTTTGTGCCGTAAAAATTTTCGTTTGTACCACTTCCGGTACGCCGTAATTTTTATTTAAAAGTGGGTGACCTTAAGCTCCGGCAATCCCGCACCTCGAAATTTCAAAATTTCGTCGATGTCATTCGTTTGTACCGTTTGTACCGGATTGTACCATAAAATGTTCGTTTGTACCACTTCCGGTACGTCGTTATTCTCATTTCAAAGTGGGGGGGAGAAACGTCAGCCCCCACCTAGGAATTTGAAATTTTCGTTGATGCCATTCGTTTGTACTACGTTTGTACCGGATTGTACCGTAAAAATATTCGTTTGTACCACTTCGGGAATGATGTTATTCTCATTTCAAAGTGGGCTTGCTTTAGAAACGGCAGCCCCGTTCACCTTGGAATTTCAAAATTTCGTCGATGCCATTGGTTTTACTACGTTTGTACCAAATTTAACCGTAAAAATTTTCATTTATACCACTTTCGGTACGGCGTAATTTTTATTTAAATTTGGGTGTCCTTGAGCATCGGCAACCCCCACCTTGGAATTTCAAACTTTCGTCGATTCGATTCGTTTGTACTACGTTTGTACCGGATTGTAACTAAAAAATTTTCGTGTGTACTACTTCCGGTACAGCGTAGTATTCATTTCTAAGTGGGGGCTGGAGAAACGGCAGCTCCGACCTCGCAATTTTCATATTTCAATGACGTCGTGCGCTTGTACTTCATTTGCACTGGAATGTACCGCTAAAATTTTCATTTGAACCGTTTCCTATATGTAGTTGTTCCCATTTCAAAGTGGGAGATTCCATTTCGCCCCTTCTCAGTTCCGAATTTCCAATATGCATCAAATAATTAAAGAACATGCTTTTATGACAATGAAATTTATACATGTATTAAAACATACAAATACAAATAAATGTATTTTTACAAATCAGCACATTTATTCAGTACATTATTCAAATATTTAGCTTAGCATATATTTATACAAATATTTAGCTCAATTGATATTTATATAAATATTTTGCTCAATTTGCGCTTATACAAAGTAGATTTATGCGAATATGTAGCACATGTACATTGAAAAATTTGAAGATATATTTCGGTATTTGTGAGAATTCGCCAATAGTTATTCATTTCATGCAATTGATATTAAACAAATGTTGATGCCATTTCATGCAATTTTTATTAAGTAAACGTGAATATGAGAAGGTCATTGGTTTAGACTAGTAATTTGCCCAAAGCACCTAATTTCAATTGACGTGGTATTATTTTAACGCCAAAAACATTGTTCTGTGGACCTTGTACACCATTGTTTCGCCGTGAAATAAGTAAAATCATTGCATTATGTAGGGAAAGTCATGTTCTGCCCACATCAGATTTTTTAATCCATTCTGAGCTGGCAGATAATGAATTTGCACAAGCAGCTTGCTAGACAATCCTATGAAACAAATGAAAATATTGCAAATTTCCTTATTATTAGGCCAATTAGCAATTGCACACCAGGGCATCACCGAAAACATAGAAAGAAAAAAGTTTAAATACGAATTACAATTATTGCTTACAGAAAATGCGCCACGAAAGAAGGAAGGCCGCTGCTCTGACGTGACAACCTTTTAGTGGACTAATTCCATCTCCTCGAATGAGTATCAATTTAGTACTTGATGTGAAATTTCAAGAAATGTAACATTAAGTAATTATATTGCATGCTATTGAAGAATTATCTCATTGTATACAAAAATATAAAATAATAATATTATAACTTCTATCAGCATAAAGTTGTACAATGTAGCATTAGTAATATACTATGTACCCGTTGAAAATCAATGGTCTCACAATAAGCAACTCTCGAATAACGTAATATTTTGAACTTTTTTTCGCAAAAACTTAAAGTACCTGTACGAGCAAGTATTTTTTTCATTCTCTTTACTTAAACTCGAAATGTCTTCGAAACTAAAAATAGATATAAATAGTAGGCGACAATAATATGTATTAGAAAATTTAGTTTCTAACAGATTTCTTTTGAAATTTGCCACAAAAGGCCTCTAGCAGGATGACCATACTTATCTCATACACATACCTAATAGAAATATATTTCCTTCAATTCCTTTAAATTAAAAACAGCTGTCAGAAACTTAAGAATTTCCCCCAAAATCTAAACTTCTGATTAATATTAAATGCAGGAATAACTAATGAAAAAATTGACCAAATTACTAAGTAATATTCATAACAAACTAAGATTAATAATTAAAAGCAATTAAAATAGTTCAAAACATAAAACAGTAAGACGTTATCTTGTTGAACACCAATATTGGTCACAGAAATGTCAGTTTTATACCGGAACATGGTGGTGTCCATGAACACAACTAGTTTCAAAAATTATTATGTTCCATTAGTAAATAGTACCCCTTCTCAAATTTAATATGTCTTACATATTTTCTATAAAGCTATAAAAATAATTTTATTACCTCTGTAATTGTACAAATAAATATATGATATATGAATATCAGTAGAAATATGGTATGATTAATAAAAACAATATGATGTTTCTTAATGACAGATTAATTGATTTGCATAATTTTGAATCCAGGTGACTTTGAATTACAAAATACAAGATGTTATTAGCATTGATAATCACCTAATGACATTTTATCTTACAAAAAAGACCATGATGGAAAATTAAATTGTAACATTAAGGAGATATATCATGTAAGCTTAACATGTACAGCATGTAAGCTTAGATGTACAGCATGTAAGCTTAGATGTACAGCATGTAAGCTTAAGAATTGGTACAAACGAAAAGTTTTACAGTACAATCCGATTCAAACATAGTCCAAACGCATGGCATCAACGAAATTTTGAAATTCCCAAGTGGGAGGGTTGCCGATAAGGCGCCACTCACTTTTAAATAAAAATTACGCCATACCGGAAGTGGTACAAATGAAAATTTTCACGATACAATCCAGCTTCCCGACCATCCAAACAGTTACCTTACACCTTTCTGGTAGGTCGGACGGTCTGGGTTTCAACAACAACAACGGTACAATCCAGTACAAACGTAGTACAAACGAATCGAATCATCAACTAAATTCTGAAATTTCCAGGTGGGGGTTGCCGAAGCTCAAGGTGACCGACATTTAAATAAAAATTACGCCGTACCGGAAGTGGTACAAATGAAAATTTTTACGGTACAATCCTGGACAAACGTAGTACAAACGAATGGAATCGACGAAATTTTGAAATTTTGAGGTGGGGGGTTACCGACGCTCAAGGTCACCCACAGAAAAAATTACGCCGTACCGGAAGTGGTACAAACGAAAATTTTTACGGTACAATCCGGTATAAACGTAGTATAAACGAATGGCATCGACGAAGTTTTGATATTTCGAGGTGGAGGGTTGCCGGAGCTCAAGGTCAGTCACTTTTAAATAAAAATTACGCCGTACCGGAAGTGGTACAAACGAAAATTTTTACGGTACAAACCGGTACAAACGAAGTACAAACGAATGGCATCGACGAAATTTTGAAATTCCGAGGTGGGGGCTGCCATATCGTCAGCCCCCCACTTTGAAATGAGAATAACTCCGTTCCGGAAGTGATACAAACGAAAATTTTTACGGTACAATCCGGTACAAACGTAGTACAAACGAATGGCGTTATTGAAATTTTGAAATTCCGAGGTGGGGGCTGTCGTTTCGCTAGCCCCCCACTTTGAAATGAGAATAACTCCGTACCGGAAGTGGTACAAACAAAAATGTTTACGGTGCAAACCAGTACAAACGTATGACATCGACGAAATTTTGAAATTCCGAGGTGGGGGGACTGGCGATATGGAGCTACTTTCAGGTCTAGGTACCAAACCGAAGAATTTTAGTCTTGCATCAACTCACATGGAGGCAGGCAGTCTTTCAGAACTTTTTAGCCGGGAAGAGGAGCGAATGAAACTTTTCGGGGAGGGGGGCAAATTTTCTTTTTGTCCTATATAAATATATCATAATGCTGTCACATAAATATAAACTAAGTTAATATGAAGTGTCTACTGGGGATCTATGCCTTAAAGAAACACTGCATGTAGTTGCGTTTTTGTCATAGTTAATTAAAAATATTAAATACCGCTGAAAAGGACTTTGTGTTATTTGGAATAAAGCTAGAATCCTTCGGAGGGGGGGAGGGAGTTCCTAGATCTGAAGGTACAGATCCGGTTCAAAACACTTTTGGAAGGATAATTTTGATTATTGTACTTTGACGAGAAGATTTTTAAACTTGGGAGGTGTTTTTGCGAAATTAAGGATGTTAGATCTACTTGAAAAGCAACGGATAGGGACGAACCAGACAGAGTCAGAGCTTTACAGTATGGAAAAACTTTGTTAATGTGCGGGGTTCTTACTGTCGCGCTTAAATTATGAACTGTGTAAAAAACTCACAAGTGGTTAATTTGTATGTGTGGAGGATTTGGATATGCAAAACATATTGTTACGAAACTTATCCTATGAATCTTAAATGTATACGCAGGATACAAGAACGAGTCCAAGTTTTCGGGTAACTTACGTTTATTCACAAGCACAAAGTAAACAGGAACAGTATACAATCAAACAGCACTTAAATGCGCCACTAATTTCACAAAACAACTGATATTATTCACAGAATTTTGACGAAAGTAATTTCACAAAACAGCTGCTACTATTCTCAAAACATTGACAAAAATCACAGTCCAATGTAGTTCGTGTCAAGTCAATTTGTCAACTCCCCTGCAACGGAGGTGTGAGTTCTTTTAATAGTTTCTCCATAGAAACTTCTGGAAATCTCGATATCTCAAAGAATAACCGTTCTATCGAGAAGTTTCTGTAACATTCTGGAAGTCGTCAAATATCGTCAAATTGGCAAAAAATCGCCAAATCTGGCATCCTTCTTCTAACTGGGAAATTCTGGTAACTCTGGGCTGACGTTATCCTGGATTCATGTACTGTATATTCTTCGATTAGCCTTCCAGACAGGAAAGAGAAGGCGCCAAACGGAACATTGGGAGTTCCCAACAATATCAATACTGTACATTTGAGGTTAATCCGGCATACAATTGTCCGGCACCTCCGATTCTCCGGCACGCTTCTCAAACCGCATCTGAAACCATTCAGAGGGACATATGTACATTTACTGTAATAAACCAAATAATGTTAAATGCATATTTCTATTCATGTTAGTTTACCATATACTATTCAAATTAATTTAAATGTTTTTTCACATACCGTGCAGTATAATTCAGTCCGTGTAACATTTTAGGCAATTAAATTTCGCATTTATTATTCTGTATTACATTTGTTTTACGACATTTCAGTTTGATATCAGATTGTCCAGATCCATTGAAATCCCAAACGTTCCATATTATCAGACGTTTAAGACATATATAAACCCAGCAATTAGAGTCCAGCAATTCCAGAGTTAGAACCCAATTATGATACTTTATCTTTACACATATTATGTAGAAAAAGTAACATTCAGTTTGAATAATGATGATAAAATATGTTAAGACCAAATAATAATTTTATTTTTATTACTTCCCCACAATGCATTGTAATATATAGAGGAAAACATTGAAATCGTGTCGAAAATCGCAACTCAGATTTTCGACAAATCTACACGGTTCGATACTCCTAGAACACGAAAATACTATTTTTAGCATGACGTATGTGTGGGTGTGTCTGTTTGTGAAATGTATTTATCCACTCGAACTTAAAAACTAATTGCCCAAATTTCATAAAATTTTATAGTTCACTTATGGCCAGCCCTGGTGCTGATTAGATTTTGGTACGATTCGGAAAACAAAAACTTGTCTTTTTTACGAAATGGTCCGTAAAAATCTAAAGTACAAGACTAAGTATGCTCAAATATGCACAATTAAATACTTGTTTTATTCGTATTTTCTGGCGATGAAAAAGATAAAACCAATACCATTTATCTAGAACTGGCCGTTTTCGAGATATTTTAGATTTTTTTTTCGCATTTTTGCTACGCCGCCTCTGAAAATACGTCCAGTTACTAAATAAAATCGAAAATTGAATTAAAAGTGAAAATTCACTGTCATTACAAATAATGTATTTTTGTGCAATTAAACTCAATTTAATGAATTATTAAAGAAATAAATAGAAAATGAATTTGAATCTGTAGGGAAAGTCATGTACTGCCTACATCAGAATTTTTTTTTATGTAAGGGTTAGCTGTTCACTTGCGCATTCTTCTAAATTATATGAAAAAATGGTATATTACGTTGTTAACTTTACAACGCAAAATATTTCCTTTCATTTCCAATAAAAACAAGTCAACAGGAACACTTCTATCAATCATTTTAGAGTTATGAAGCTGACAGGTTTCCGCCCTGTGATTTGAAGGTGAGATTGACGGTGAAGTAATGAGAAAATATTGAAGTATTAAAAGGATGACAGATTTAATAGAAAATCCCGGTTTGAAAATTTTTAGAGATAATTTGTGGGAAAATATTGCCTGAAGGAAATAAAACATTGAAAAGGAATAGCTTCTAATAAATTTTCTGAACACAATATATTGGAATTATGCTACTAGTGCAATGCCTAGTATTGCTTGATAAGTTTCGCTCTTCAGCATGTTCTTCAGCAATTGCTGTTTTATGCTATTTGTACACTGAATGTTTTACACATTGAGCTGCTGTTTCATGCTTTTTACACACTGAATGCTTTAAACACTGAACTGCTGTTTCATGTTTTTTATACACTGAATGCGTTACACATTGAACTGCTGTCTCATGCTCTTTACACACTGAACTGTTGGTTCATGATCTTCACACATGCACTGAATAATCCATAATTGCATTATAAGAATGAAAACTGTCTATATGACGCAAATTTACAAAGGCCCGTTGTATTAATATTTGGCTCATTTGAAGAAATGTGGACTCAGTAGTGCTCAAGAACTCAAGAACAGTCGATAAAATGAGACTAGGCCAACATTAATTTACTTTTTATCTCCAAAATAAATGGGATCTGAGGGATCCCATGAAGAAATTTATTAAAATGGGATTTTCCAAAAGGAAAATGAATACAGGGTGCTCTTTGAGATTGAGTTGAAACAGTGTCCCAACTTAAAACCCCGGGGTCTTATATTTGAAAAAACAGGCTGAAATACTGTGCCTGTCTGTGGTGTTAAATGGAACAAAGGGGGCTTTACTAACATTAGCGACACCTAGATATAATTCTCAAAGTATTATAGCATTTTCCAGCGTTTCAGCTATAGGAGTTGCATTTCCTTCACGCTAACTCGATAGTCTGGACATTCGAATTTTGGAGTTTGTGTTGCTTGACTGACCTCCCGCCATCAGCCAAATGTTTTTTCGACAATATTGCGATGGCAACCAAAAGATATTAGCGGGGCTTCCGCTCGAGAGAAGGGGCGTGGCAGTCAAATTAGTGACGTCACGAAAAACGATCCACGGTTGGCGAAACGACCCGTTCGCTTAGTTCGCGAGTTTAAAGCTAGTTTTTAAAAATATTTTAGTACTTTATTTTCTTTCTCTCGGAGAGCGGAGGAGCGGAGGCCCCGTTTAAACTCGCAAACTGAGCGAACGGGATCGTTTCGCCAATCGTGGATAGTTTTTCGTGACGTCACTAATTTGACTGCCACGGCCCTCTCTCGAGCGAAGGCCCCGATATTAGTCCCGGACATGATTGACCTAATTTATGTTTTAGCTGACTCTGCTCCTGTGACGTAACGGGAATAGCAAATGCACACATTTTGTTCCCGGGTTCTCGGGAAAGACCGAACTCGTTAACTGCAACTATCATTCAAACTACAACCTCACTAAATCTCTTTTGACGTTACCGAGGAAGGTGTACACTGCACAATTCAAAACATCTACGCAAGTTGTTTACGTCTGGATATTGCCCCTTCAAAATTAGCAAACAGTTTTTAATTGTAATAATGTGAAACATTTCTGTGTTTTGGAAACGACACTCAAATGCCTCCCTGGTTCGTGGCGTCACGAATGACATTACAGCTCGTCGACGACAAGCCACAACTTTTTGATTCGTTGCCGTGCTGAGTGCCCAACCTTATATTAAAGGACCTTAATGGCAGCAGCGATAGATTTGATTATTTAATGTAAGATTGGGTTACGAAAATAAAACGATTAAAGTTACGCAAATAGATATATCTTATGCAATGTTTCATTAGAAAACGATTGACATAAATTTTAGAACGCAAACATGAACCGTTCTCGAGATATAGCACATTTTTCAAAAAAATTATCAAAGTTATATAAAATAAAAAAAAATATTTTCCATTGAGAAACATGTTCACTTTTCATATGTAATACCATGCGATAAATTGGGTGACATCATTCTCGTGGATCTAGCTCGTTCCATTCATGAAAAAATATTCTTTGAGTAATACGTTTGTATTTGAACGCCGATAGTCATTTATCTGCTGTAAGAATAACTTATTTCTTCGTCCATAACGCTTGGCGAGATTTTGTCGACGAATTTGGCGTAATGTCACCAACTTGGCGAATGTTTTAAAATGTTGACAAATTAACGAAAATCTCGCCAAATGGGTAAAAATGACGCTAAATCAATGAAAATGACGACCAATTGTCGAAAATTCAATATCTTGGAAAGAATATTAGTATCTACTATAAGAAAAACCTATTTTTTTACTATAAAAGTAGTAAATTCTTTACATTATGTAAGGAAAGTCACGCGTTGCCGACATCAGATTTTTTTGAGAAATTCATGCTCATCTACAGGCGATTTGTGAACATTATTTTCTCTAACTTGCCTAAATAGACGGATTCCGTGGATTTCTTAAGCGCATAGGCCATCAGTCAGAGAATATCGGATTGGCTCTTAGGATGGTTCTGGATATTATTTGCTCACCCCCGCCTAAGTAGATGGACTGACGTACTCTGCTAAATAAGGATGATTGCGAGTCCGGCGTTCTAACTAATCAGGCTGTAAGAAAGGCAATAATCGCTCAAGGTAAACAGGAACAAAACTGATCGATCAACAACATAGGATCTCTACAGACTGTATAATAATAGTGGAGTGCTTGTATCAAGTTAACCAGACGAATAATCTTTGAAAACAACTGATGTGATTTTTCAGCGATATAGATTATCCAAACATAAAGCCATGCATTACGCGCAGTTTCTAAGATACAACGCCATCTGAGTGAGCAATTGTGGTTCAGTAGAGAACTATATCTGTGTGATTCAGTAGTGAACTATATTAATGTGATTCACTAGAGAACTAATGGAGCATAATTCCGTAAATAACTATAGGAGTGTTATTCGGTAGGGAACTATAGGAGTGTGATTAGGCAGAGAACTATATGGATGATATTTAGTAGAGAACTATATGAGTAATTAAGTAGATAACTATATGAGTGTGGTACATAGAGAATTATGAGAGTGCGATTCAGTAGAGAACTCTGAATGGGCAATGCAACACCCCCTCCTCCGTTGTGAATTGTAAAGGTAAACTCCAAGAAACATGTGAGTCATTTTTATCTATTCTTGATACTGTATTATATGAATAGATAAATGATTTAAAATCATAAGTTAATAAGACTTTAACTTAAACATTAAGTACAATATTTTATGTGGAATATAATCATATAATAAAAATACAATAATCTTTTTGAATGTACTGACGAAAATTTTATATGAGTAGTCACTGGAATTTTTATAAAAGTCTTAAAACACCAAAGATAATATGGAAATAAATATTCTATTTACGAATCAATCATGATAAGAATCGATAAATTTGAAACATTCCTTCAGATTCAGAATGAAACAAAGTAATTTGAAATAAATATATATATATATATATATATATATATATATTGATAGAATTATGACATGTATTTTTGAATATATATTTCAGTTAATGAGTGCTATATGAAATATCTTTAGAAAACCAAACAGAATAATTATTAAGTGTATACTCTGAAGGTTAAGATTTTAGATCAAGAAGGTAATTTTAAATAGTACTGATAGTGATATGTTAACCTAGATATGATGATTTTTTAAAGTGTGACAATTTTAATAAAATGTTAGGCCTATATAAAAAATATGTTTACTTATGATGATTAATAACTATAATTAAACAATCCTACGACTATGAAAACTAATTGAATATGTACCAAAGGTAAGTCTGTTCTATTTTTACAAAATTTGCACTAAGAACAGTCTTTATCATTCTACTTGATCTTGACAAGGTTGTTTCCATCATTGAGTTGATTAAATAAAACTTAAAATTTTTTCTTTATAAACTAACTCTAGCTTTTTTTATTTATACTACGATCATCGGCAAAAGTATTGATTTTGAATGTGTATGATCAATTGAACTATAATTAGTAAATTTTAATTTCAACCCACTCTTTTTGTTATTCCAAAGTACATAGAAATATTGCCCCTTGTTTTCTTTATACAGTTGTATGACAACTACCATCAGGGACATGCAAATAATCGTGACACAAAGTTAACAAAGTCAACGTTGCAGGTTATCGTTGTAATCGCTCACTTTAAGATAATCATTCTGTCAGAAATTTGAAGGGGCTGTGGTCACTAGCAATAATGCTTTCAGAACCGGAAACATATGTCTTAAATTTCTAAAGAACAAGATTTACCGCAAAATCTTTCTTTTGATTTACAGCATATTAACCTTCAACTGATGAGAGTCTCTTCAACGCCAATGCTATTGCATGTTTAGCAATCATTTCATCTGTCTGTGATAAACATGTACCTACGGCGTAAAAGGATACATATGTGTAGATGATAAAAAATAATTTGAAATTAGGGGCATAAACAATCTGGAGTGGAATTGCATTTTACAGTTTTAAATTAATTGAAATCAATGTCCTCTGTTCTTCTTGCCACATTACTCCGTTTGAAGATTGCAATTTTGTCAGCATCGTAAGAGATCGAGAGATCTAAAAAATTTGGGATATTCGTTCGATAATATAGATGCAGATTTCACAAACTTTTTACTGTTTCTTAGTTTTGGATGCATCCAAATATTTTTTTATCCAATTTCACTTTCTCTGGGTAGGGAGCATGAATACCAAAATCAACAATTTGTTCCAGAAATGTTATATTTCGTATGGCAAAATCACACTTGCTAAAATTTACGATGAATATGGCCACCTGTAATGTACTTTAAAAATACATTTAGATGTAATATGTGAGTATTCCAATCATCTTTCTAAATCACTAAATTGCCTTAATTAAGCTGATATATTTGGTCAAAATGTAATTCATGATTCTTTGAAAATTAGCTGATGTATTACTTAATCTTTGATAAAACTACGAAAACGTGTTGTACACGATGTGTGACAATTGACGTAAGATGTTAGATTCTTAGCTTGCAGTTGACATGAATTATAGTCGTCGCAAAATTTTACACTATGATGTTTTATTTGTTAAAATATATTTCAAGCTTTTGGACGTTTTCTTCAAATGTCTGCCTAAAAGACTAGAACAGGCAACAGCAGCTGTTGTCTTCTGAGAAGAAGTTGATTAATGGAGAAGTTGATATATCTCATAATTTTGCCTCGATGACACAAACATTTTTCTCAAATAATATATATTTTTCTCAAACAACGTATATTTTTCTCAGTATCTCTCGAACACTGTTGCAACGAGGGGTCTTTTTCTCCTTTTCAGGTATCCGAAGCTGATTTGTTAGTAGGAACATAAGCTTTTACTACCTCATGTGTATCTTCGTTTCAACAGTCAGTTAAAAAACAGAAATCTATACCCCTGTGATTATTTATGACTGTTACATCATCTTGATTCCAGTTTAATAAGGAACATGAATTTGTACATTTGGATTTGTAATAAAATCAAAAGGAATTTACAAAATATCCCTTTCCTAAAGGAGGTTTCTAAATACTTAACATTAAATGTTTTCTATTTACAATATTTAAATCATTATATGTACTTAAGGATAATAGCAAATACAGATTATCAACTAGAGAAGAAGGGATAAAAATATAACATTTAAATTTATGGAGTGTTTCTTTCAAATATTTCACTAAAAAGATATTTATAATTATAGGTTACAATTTTTGTCTAAATACAGACTACAACAATTCTGTTCCTGTTTGAACTTTTTTGGAACACGATCGAACTATTGATAATTGGATATTAGTGCCTATAATTCTAGTTAAAATAAATTTATAAGAATTTTTTAATTAAGTACATCATTATTGAAATTTCTTAAATTTATGTTTGTGCAATCAGACTTACAGATTTTATACTAAGAACGATCTATATCGAACAGATTCTATATTAAAAATGATCCTGCGATTAGAAACCAAAACGTGCAGTACGGTCAAACATTGAACAGATCGAGCCGACCTCCAACTCCTCCTCTGTAATTCGTTTCTAGAAGAAACGCCAAAAATATGACCGGGGACAGAATAATTGAAACACTGAAAACTTTAAAATTGTGCGTATATATAATTCTAGAGTAGACTACGTTTGTTAATACGCGTAAACTTTACATTAGTTGCGGCGACAGAGTGGGTAGAGTTTATAAACATGTTACAAGAACTTTTTCTTTTACTCTTAATAGTCTAACAATCACAGAAACAGTAACAATGCATCAAAGGTGACTTTCGAAATTAACTTTTTACACTCCGATGTTCCCGATTGTGAACATCAAGTTTAAAATGCATTAAAATACATTAAATAAAGTTTCTTTTATATAGTTTTGTGAAAATTACTGTTTAAAGTAAAAATGTGACATGTTTTTGGCATATGAACTATTTCTCAGAGAGGGTTGAAGAATTTGCTAAAATGGGCTTTTTTATTACAAAGGAGTGATTGAAGAGATTGTATAGAATTAAAAAAAAATCCAACACTTTTAAAATCCCATTGTTATAATTAACCCGGGAGCGGTTGCTTGGGGTTTTGAGACACCCCATACACAAAACATATTACTTTCTGTAATATGTAGTTAAATCAAGAAAAATATTTACTGCAGCAACTATTGGATTGCATCTAATACAAAATCTAACCGCCAATATTCCCAAATGGGAACTTTGGCGTGTTACGAAATTAGCAAAAAAGCATACGCAATTTTTTATAGGCATTTTCTACCATAGTCCTTAGAGTTGTATTTTAATATGATATTAATGATTTCCAATTCTTGGATCCCTGTGCCGCGTTTGAAAAGTAAACACACTTTGTGGTTATCGGTTATTCACACAGATAAGTGTTGGAGACATTTCACCTTCTATGTAGTTATAACAATCGTAATGCATTAACAACGATTACTCATATTTGTGATGTCATTGGATTTTTCAAATAGCGTAAATATCTTTCAGGGTTGGCGAGCGTAACTAGCAGAGGCGTAGCCCCCTAGTTATACATAAAATTAATATTTCATAGACTATCGTTTCTCTGTAAACAACAATGCCAAATAATTTTATTTTGAAATAACATCTGCTTTATTGATCTGTACTATAAAAACTTTTAGTTCTTTTAAATAAGAACAAAATTTTATTTTACGTAATTAGTTTAATCGGTATTGAAGAATATGCACACAAAACCCACGTAGACACATTACCGGATTTTATTCCAAAATCTGTTGAAATTGTGTTTGTTGTTAAACGTGTATTTCTGATAAAGCATTAAATTTGAAAATATTCAAGGAAACAACATAATTGACCAGTCATCCATTTCCCCTTTGTAACAAGAACTATTTGCCCACTGAAGATATCAATGAACGCCGATGATTTGTTTGAGACGTTTATAACAAAACGTGCCACAGACATAGAGTTCCTCTGATATATCAGTTTCCTGGCATGATTGATACAGAAATACTTCATGGAACATCCAGTCAGAAATATCTGGAACAAAACATTGAGTCAGTGGCGGCTTGTCAGGTGACGCAGATGAAGCTCTATTTAAAATTATCGATTAAATGTGTTATCATTATTATTTGGCAAATTTTGGAGACTCGTTTCTCTATTTTTATATAATATAATATTTGACAACATTTGTGCAAGTAGCACGATGTGTTTTGTTGATGTTTGTCGTCGCGTAGGAGGGGAGAAATCCGCCAATGTATCCGCTTCATCCATTCCTGCAGTCACAAAGGAGCGATTTTTAATTTTCCATATTGTTTATATTTACTTATTTCATAATGAACTAATTTATTCACAGTAAAACTCGCCAGAATGCAATCTATTTATTTTTCAACCGGTGCAAAAGAACGTGAAAAACTTGTTTGTATTTATTTCCCTCTATATTGAAAACGATTTCGCGAATTTTTAACACTGCATCGCGAATAGGCGCCAAAAAGATAACCGTTCTGGAATTTTACAAACAGACTAATATGAACCCATAGATGTGCAAAATGAGTTCAGAAATTGAATTTAAGCTTTATTTAATTAAATTTTAATTAACAACATTTAGTAATACCAGTATGGACAAACATTTATTGGTTCGAACCGACTTCAGCAATGCGTTGCTGGCAAAAGCATCACAGAGAAGATCGAACACTGATTTCCAGTAATGCCTTACTGTTGATTCTTATAAACAGAACGTTTTACAACTATGATTGTCATACAAAATAATGACTGGAATGTAATTATTAAAGTATTTAACAATGATATATATGCCTGATTGTTAATTCTTATAAACAGTTTAACAAATTAACTACGAAAAATTAATTACGAAAACTAATTTTTCATGACCACGATTTCTAAAACTTTTATAGACTAATATATATGCCTGATTGCCAGGCATATTGCAAACGGAGTGAAAAGTGGTACTCCATTAGTCAATATAAAATTTCTGAAGTAGGATGCCCCACTCGACTTTCTGTCACATTTCATAATTCAGAATGTTTAAGATGGGTCTGTTTAATCAGTGTCAAATCTGTTTAATCAGTGTCAGATTTCATCATTTTAATCACTTTAATTAGTGTAAAAACTATTTAATCAGTGTCAGATTTTATCAGTGTAATCACTTTAATCAGTGTATGATTTTATCAGTGTAATTACTTAATCAGTATAATCTCTTTAATCACTCTCCGACTGTTTAATCAGTGACAGAATATGTGCAAATTGTATCTCGATTTGAACTCTGGAGTGCAAGTTATTCGTTTGTGTAAACAGTCTTAAATAGCAAAAATTAAGCACACATCCACGATAGAAGATCTTTGTTTTACTTCCTATAAGACGTACAAATGTTTAAAAAAATTGAAAGTATTTTAAACTTTTGTACGTCTTATAGAAAGTAAAATAAAATCCTTCTGTTGTGGATGTGTGCCTAATTTTTGCTATTATAACATCAGAAGTGATGCCAAATTGTTTATCAGTCTTAAATAGTTTTCCTTTTGGCACCAAAACTGAATCGTGACAACATCGTCTATGAATTAGATGCGTTTAGATGACATGGAAAAAATGTTGCCATAATATTGTTTTTCCTAAAAAGTTGTCTTTCAAACATCTATTATCCAGTATTTGTTTATATAGAAATTAGATGATTGCAGATATAGTTTCAGTCTCAAATTTTTGGAGGAGTTTAAAAACTTCGCTAAAGATTTTCACTTCCGTTTTATTTTTCTCAATTCCGATTCAAAATGTTTCATTTTGCTTAAAATATATATTATTCATGATTGGCAATAAAGCTTAGCTAATGACTCTAATGAATTTAGTATCAAATCCTGGAAGAGATAGAGTGGTTTCCAAAGAATTTCAAATTCCAGCATTTCTCCCCTCCCAGTTCAATTTTTTTTTCAACATATATTTCTCAAGATTGGCTAAAGATAGAGCTTACAATTAGATGATGACTGATATGAATTAAAATATCATCCATTATAGAAAATGTACCATCAAGAATATTGTGGTGTATTTTGACAAGCATTGGAAATTGAGGTGGGACAGCCAAGTGGTTAGCGTGCGGAGATTGCAATCGGATGACCAGAGCTCGATTCCCGGCTCTTCGATTCTCAAACTATCCTCGTGTTCACGCAAACTACGGACAAGTGAAATATGTGGATCCATATGTCTTTCCGAGAGGTTAGTGATTAAGGAAGGAGGGTACGGTCTTGCTACCCCTGGACGCCACCCCACTGCCTTCCGGTCTAAATTGTCCACTATCGTTTGGCTTTGTTTATGTTTTAGCATATTCATTATAATCAGCATTGTAGTATCTTTTTCGCTAATTTTCACGATCATACTTATAATACTCGAAATCAAAATCAATTGCTAACAGTTTTTTCTTGTTGTAGGGGGAATATTACGAATGTGTTCAAAATTTTGATAATAGGTAGCATATATTAGAAGTTTAAGTTGTTAAATCGCCAACACAAGCAATTTGTAACAGTTTTTCTGTTATTCATGATATATGTTCTCACTATAAAATTTTGCCCGCTGCTAAAATTCTTCACTGGCTTTGTTTATTTTTTAACATATTCATCATAATCAGCATTGCAGTATTTTTTTCGCTAATTTTCACGATCATACTTACAATGCTTCAAATAGGAATAATCTTGTATCCCCTTTTTCTAGTGCAAACAGCTGAAACCTAAATATAAATTCTACCAGGTCAAGATTATGGAATTATTTTTCACTTTCTTAAAATTAATGAACTACGAAAATAGTTTTACGAAAATAGTACTTAAAGACATTTCTGTTGCAAGTTTGATCGGTTCTGCTGATCTATTCTTTATTTGTTTTGCTACTTGTATTCCTACTAGTTGCTTCTTGTTCATTTTGTTATGGCTTTTGTTCTGCCACTGACCATGGTTTTAATGCTAGCGTGTTGCCAGTTTGATTGAGGGCTGTGGACCCTCCAGGCCTATCTAAAGCGCCTTTTTCAGCACTTCCTTGACCCACTGTTATCCATTTACAAAAGTAGAAACTGTATGTATTGTGTATATTGTGTGGCAAAATAAAGTTTATTTATTTACTTATTTATTTATTGAACTGAATGGCACTGTCCAGTCGCCCAAACAGTTACAACTTTACACCAACAGTTACAACTGTACTAAACCTGACACCTTGGGGTTGGTTGGACGGTCTGGGTCTAAGAAGAAGACGTAGTAGAGGTGTCACCTTCTTAAAAACTATGAGGATGCAATCTTTTGACAGGTTTTTATCCATATACTTATTTCCTTCGTTTTCGGTGTCGATTTCGACAAATTAAGCAATGTTCTACAACTTTATAATTGGGTTTTTTCGTTTATCTCGCTTTATCAGGAGGTGTAGCGAGTGCGACCAGTCTCTGTCAATTACAAACGCCCGTATTGTACGTGCCAAATTTTATTCCACAGATGGGCACTACGTCACTGTAATTATTTTCACACTCTCCTGAAATGTTTCGCAATATTTTACAGTATTGTTGAGTAACTGATTAGATGCAACTGATTAAGTATGACTTGTATTTACTGTATTTTGTATCCATATCTATTAGTACTAATTAAACAATGTTCTACAATTCTGTAATTGGGTATTTTTACTTTCCCTACAATACATGGTAATGTATGTATAGGGAAAGTTTTGGAATCATGCCGAAAATCGCAACTCGAGTTTTCAACAGATTTACACGTTTCGGGACCTCTAGAATACGATCAAACTATTTTTAGCGTGACCTTTGTGTGTGTGTGTCTGTTAGTGTGTCTGTCTGCCTGTGCTATGTATATATCCTAAGTCAAAAACTAATGGAAAAAATGTCATAAAATTTGGTAGTTAAGTCATTTGTCTGTGACCCTGGTGCTGATTAGTTTTTGGTACGATTCGGGATAAAAGAACCCGCCTTTTGTTGCGAAATGGCCTCAAAAATTTCCTGTATTCACTCTAGCTGAAAAACTAATGGATCCAATTTTACAAAATTTAGTATATAAGTTAATTGTGGGTAATCCTGGTCCTGCTTAGATTTTGGTGTGATTCTGAAAAAAATAACCCTCCTGCTTTTGCAAAATGGCCCTCAAAAATCGACAAAATCTGAAATAAAGAACTACGTATGCTCAAATATATCAATTAAATGCTTGTGTTATACGTTATTTTAATTATGCAAAGAATAAGACCACCCCATTACATTAGGACTTTCCGTTCTCGAGATATATTAGTTTTTACGCATTTTCCCTACTCCGCCTTTGAAAATACGTTCCGTTACCAAATGAGAATGAAACTTGTGTTAAAAGTTTAAATTCAGTGTCGTTTTAAATAATTATGGATGTTATTGTGTGCAATTAAACTGAGTATAATGATTTATTGAAGAAATAAAGAGAACATGAATATAAGTGTGCAGAGAAAGTCATGTGCTGCCCACATTAGATTTTTTCTTTTACTAGGGTCATCCGCCCCCCTGCTAGCTACGATTCGCCAACCCCGTAACCTAATTCGCAAGTCGGGAGGCTTTGCCTGCTCGCAGGGATCGATCGGTTTACGAGCAGTTTCAAGCCAAACTAAAGTTTAAATCGGAAAACAGTTTATTTCACTGTATTCCCCTTTTCTTTCTCTGCAAATGTACTAAATTTCATACTTTTGTATGTGGTAGTTTTTGCGGTACAAGACAGAGAATCTCAATGGACACGCCAATTCGGAAGACCATTTTTCATTTTAGAAAAGCATAAAACGTAGAATGTCGAAATTAAAATAAGAGGCTCCGTCCTGCAAAAATTCAATTATGTAGGCACACGGCTGCAAATATTCGTGGTCTTGCTATTATTAGCCTGTCCAAAACGCGAACTCGCAGTTCAAATACTTTGTCTTTGACATTAAATATTTCTTAAATTAAAGTTTTAATCGAGAAAGGGTTGATTTTAGTATGTGTCCTATCTAGGTGTGTACCGAATTCTATATTTTTGTATGGTATAGTTTTTGTGGTACGAACCAATGAAACTTTAGGAAAGAGGAATTTGTCGAACAGCGGTAGCGGCGACTACATTTCTTTAATATAGAGATATTTTGCTTTGTTGTCCTATCTCTTTTTACTATATTCACGACCAGGGCTCTGCAATCACTTGTTTTCGGTTGAGCTATGTCAATTTATTATAGATAGACCCAAAGTGTGCAATTATCGACTTTTCCATACATAGTTATTGGTGTGCTTAAACACTTTTCCAGAAATTTTCTAAACACACCATAACAGCTTTAACTAATGAGATACATTTCTCTCCGAAGCTTCTATATCGAACATTATTACACTTAGTCCTAGCGCACCTTCCAATTACCTTGATAAACATTTCTGAGATACTCTTCCTGGGAAGTCTAAATCACTTGAAGCGGTGCTGCATATCGAAGAAGGATTGAGCCAAAGAGAATTCAGAGAATAGGTTTCTCGGAGATATATCAATAATTCCTGTAATAAGATTCTAAGCATGTTGTATAACTATATCTTCATTAAGTTTCCAGATAACTGCAATTTGAAATAAGATACATACAGGTAAACGGGTGATATCAAAGTTAGTTATGCAAATATTTTTCACCTTTTGACATAGTATAATGCAGTGGTGCCCAACCTTTTGGGATACTGAGATCTATTTTTGATATGCAATTAAGCTAAAGATCGACTTACATCTTTAGCGAACATAAGATATCATCAGAAATGTCTTTAAAGAGGAAGTGAGGCACAATATCCTCCCCGAACTGAAAAATTAAAAAAATATCTTGATAAAATTGTAAATTCTCTTTTATAGTAATTTGGAATGTTAACTGTCAGATGCGGAACTTCAGATTAAATTCTGATTTGTACATCTACCACTTTTTAATGAAATAAATTTATTTAATAAATTCTTAACTATATTATTGCCGTAGTTATTTAATATACGAATTGCAACAATTAAAATAATAAAAAAATCAAAATATACAGACATTTAATATTACTTGTTTTTTTAATGAGATATTTAAATTAAAATTTGATTTTCGTTCTCGTAAAGTACAATGTAAAACTTCTCATTTCTCCCAAAGTCATAAGATTGATTTTGGCTAGTCATGACGATCGACGTCTTCAACACTACTGGTATAATATATAAGAAAAGTAGTATGGTGGAAAAGGAAATTCGAATCAATTACTAAAATCCGTGAACATAATTTGGATTTATATATGTTTTATAATTGGGTTACTATACGCCATAATTGTATTAACTACAATTTCTGCGGAACTAGCACATTCTATAAGAAAAACAAAATATTTACAAAGTACTATATTCATGACAAACACGTTTTAGAAAAACCAGGGCTACTACAGCGGAAGAGAAAAACATTCTCGTGCTTTTCGAAAACTCTATCAAAAAGAACAAATTATGATGTATCTCGTGGACATAAATTTTCATGTCAAAAATGGGGATGACATAAAAAGAATATACTTATCACAGATTGTTTAGACGGGGAAATTTATTACATACAACAATAATTTGTGTACATTTCCAGGAATATTCCATTTATTACAATTTGCGATTAATTTTTCGCTCTGTGTGAAACTCTTACCAGTAAAAATGATTTTCTTTTATCCTCCAGAAAAATAAAATAATAATAGATGAAGTGAGAGCCTCCACTCAATTCTCATTCATATCTCATAAGTTTAATTCTATCTCTATTACTTTTTGTTATCTATTTTATTTCGAAAATTAAACAGCCAATGTTAAATATACAAAAACGTCGTTAGAATTATCGGAATGCACATTGAATAATACATAACTTAACGTACAAAATTACACATAACCTATATACACTTTATAAAAAGCCATACTTGTACACATTCCACTGTTTATTTCAGGATCTAATTTATCAGGTAAGAGGCGGGGCGAATATAACCTTAGATGTGACTATTATATATATATATATATATATATATATATATACATATATTATTGTCCGTGAGTATTTTAACAAGACTGTTGGGGCTCGATGAATAAGGCGTAATGAACCCGTCACATGGCCACCAGAATCTCCTGATTTATCTATCATTGATTTTTTCTTTATGGAAGACCCTAGCCAAGGTGTATGAGAACTAACCAACTCGTGGGAATTGGCGTCACGGCTGTCAATCGTGCAGTATTGTTAATGGCCGGAACTTTGAGCATCTGTTGTGAAACTGCAAGTGCACAATTCAAGTAGTTTTAATTAGATAGCGATCATTTACCGACTTCCATTTCACTTTTCGAAAAAATGACATACAGGATTATTTGTGGAGTACAGGACCTATTTATTATGGACCTATTAATGTCTCGGAGTAGTCTAACTAAATATTGGCTTTGAACCAACTATAGTAAAATATTTTGGGTGATAAGAATGGGATATGTCAGTGAAAAACTTAATAATCATCTTAATTTAATAAGTTGTTCTGAGGAAAATACAATATGTTTTCATTTGTCCAGAGATACTTATTTAAATGTAATTTTATATTTATCAACATGCCACACCGTATGTACATAAATGTACTAATATGCTTTATGATTATGCCATGATTAATTATGAATACTTATGTTAATTTAATGTCGAGTAAATTTGTTAGGACCGGGCTCTCTTTTTATAAAAAAAATAAATTACCGGACCGCGGTCTCACAAGGCTTGAGAAGCATTGCTTTAGAAAATTGCAAGTTTACCACTTTGCTATTTCCTGATTTAGTATTTGATCTTTGTACAACGGATTGTCAAAAATTACTCAAGTATCAGTTTTACAACGAAAATAATAATAGTTATCCTACGTAAGATGTAAATGACCAAATTGTCGCAAAGAGAAATTGGTCGCGAGATGAGAAATAGATGGCGCTCACTATCCATTGACTTTTCTCTTGCACCATCTTTTGCGCTTTTTCTAAACTATTTCTCTTAGTGGCAAATCATTCCAGGAGGAATTGTTTGAAAAATGTACAATAGATGGCGATGTCTCTATATTGACTTTTGTGCGCGCCATCTTTTGAGCATTTTGGGGACTATTTCTCTTAGATGCAAATGTTTCTAGAAGCAATAGTTCGGTAGATGTGAAATAAATATGTGGCTCTGGCTTTACATTAATTTCCCATGCTCGTCATCTATCATTTCCTGAAATATTTCTGTTAGAAACAAATCAATCATTAATGTAGGATAAACAACTCTATTTTAGTAAGATAAATTCTTTAAGTTGGATAAATTAAGTACGATAAATCATTTAAGTAAGATAAAATGTATATGTGCATGTTTGGGTGTGTATGTAGGCAATATCTCATAAACGTATGTAACGTTTATGAGATATGCTGTTTGTAACGAAATCTGTTACAAATATTACAATCAGTGAATATTACAATCATTGCAGTGAATATTTTAGACACAATCGAGTATTTGAAACACCACCAAATTTTCGAACGAATTTTTGAAAAATTCTTTAAAAAATTTAATCCTTCAATAATGTAACATAAATAATCATGTTTTATGTAATTTCTCATTAAAAAATGATTACCATAATTTTTAAAAGTCTAGCGCACACATTATTCTCGAGGTATTGCCCATTTTTTATTTAAATATTTAAATGTTTCAAAAAATCACATAAAATTATAAGAAGTATTAACTATTGTAAAATATGCTTGTTCACTTTTCATATGAAATATTTTGCGATAAATTTGTTAACATAATTTTTGTAGATCTAGGTCGTTCCATTCAAGAGAGAAGATACTTTAAGTAATGGTTTTGTATCTTGACGCTAATAGTTATTTATCGTAAATAACAATAACCTATTTTTCTGTCCGCGGCGATTGACGAAATTTTTTAGACTAATTCGGCGAAATATCGGCTACTTGGCGACTTGCCAAATTAATGAAAATGTCTCCAAATTTATAAAAAATGACGCAAAATCAATGATAATGACGACTAATTGATGAATATTCAAAATCTTAGAAAGAATGCACGACTCTACTATAAGAATAATCCATTTCTCCGTCCGTAACGCTTGGCGAAATTTTGCTTCAGACTTGACGAAATTTCGCCAACTTAGCGAATTTTTTAATGTTGCAAAATTAACGAACATGTCTCTAATTTGATAAAAATAGCTCTAAATAAACGAAATTAACGACGAATTGATAAAAATGCAATATCGTGAAAATAATTCAAGAATTTAATATAAGAATATCCCATTTATCCGCCTGTTTGTCCTTAAAGCTTGGCGAACATTTTTGAGACGAATTTAGCAGAATGTCGCCAACTTGGCTTCTTTTTTAATTGTTGCCAAATTGACGAAAATGTCGTAAATGTGATAAAAATGTAGCGAAATGGATAATAATGGCGTTAAATGGAGATATTTTGCAAATTTTTTATTCCGTCATACAACGAGCACACCATCTAGAAATGTTCGTGTCATTTTGTGTGTAACGCTTAGCGATACATTTGGTAGACTTGGCGAATAATGTAGCGAAATATGGCCAACTTTGTAATACTTCGCTCCATATTGACGGAAATTTCTTCAAAATTGCGAAAATGACACCAAGTTAACGAAAATGACACCAAGTTAACGAAAATGACGCCAAGTTAATGAAAATGGCACCAAATTTATGAATTAATTATTGACATATATTTATATATGGATTATATTACTTATTGAGGATGCTATTAATATTGATAATTGTCAATTTAGAGTTGCATTAAATATTAGTTAATTGGGTACTTTGAAATAGTTTTATATGTTGTCATCCGGAAAAGCGCCAACTGTACGTTCTACGGAAAAAAAAACTCTGTGCCGTGGATCTTATAGTACATCATTTTCCCGCTGTGAAATAAGTAAATCCATGGTATTACAAAAGGAAAGTCATGTGCTGCCAACATTATTTTATTTATAAATATGCTTCGTGACATCCCCAATAAGGATTATCTTTTCTCTAATATGTCTTTGTACATAATTTATGAAACACTTATGTAATAAGCCCAGAATGGAAGATCAGAGTAGCAGAAAGGTAGACATATTAATGGATTCATTCGAAGGTATGCTAAATACAATTAAATAACTAAAATTGGTTTGGAGAGCAACACCAAATAGGTCGAGCAGATACAGAATGCTCTGCGGACATGAAAAAAATGTAAGAATCAAGTTCTCTTCATGTGTATATGAGAAAAGAATTCTTTAGAACAGTATTTCTCAACCGCCGGAGCGCGACCTGGTACCATACCCAGGCATCAATTATACCGGGCCGCTAGAGCTTCTCAAAGAATTTGAAGTTTTAGCTTTCTAAACATTTTTTATGAATAAATATTTGATAGTGGAAATATTCAAAGGAGAATAATATTCGTGAATATGTCGAAAAGCTCAGAACCAGAACCTGTAAATAACATATGTGTAGCAAATGTCCTTGACCAAGCCGCATTTAAATTTTAATAGGAATAAAAGACTGCTCAACTGACTTCTGTGGTAAATTAAAATGGATAAATATATTTCTTTCTCAATGCCGTTTTCTTTTTTCAAACCGGCATCAGTAAAATCAATTTAATTAATACAATAATCCGTTTTATACTGAATAATATTATAAATTTTGGGTGATAAGAAAGGGATATGTCAGTGAAAATCAGCACGCATTAATTTAGTGATGTTGGTCTGCAGAAATTACGATATGCTTTCATTAGTCCATTGATTTATTATTTAAATATAATTATGTATCAACATACCACACAGTATACACATAAATGTCTTAATACGATTTATGATTATGCCCCACGATTAATTAATAATACTTATGTTAGTTTAATGCACGAGTAAATTTTTTGGGACCAAGCCCTTGTTTTATAAAAAAATAATTTACAGGACCACGGTCACACAAATGTTAAGAAGCACTTCTCTAAGACATAGGCAAACGACATCCGTAAATTGGAACAATATTTCAGTTCACAAACAAAGATAGACAAATACGCATAATAAATTTGATAAATGTGAAGCGCAAGAATATACACCCAAATTTAATATATATCTATATTAAAAGAAAAAAAACCTACGAATTTTTTACACTGCATAGCGAATAGAGGGCAAAATTTTCAATTCTGAAATTTTACAGAAGACTAATATGGACCCATAGAATAGTAATACGAGCTTATAATTTTAATTTAAGCCTTTGGTTAATTAATTAATAAATTACAAAATTTAGCATTTTCCAGTATGGGGAAATATTCATTGGGTCGAGCCAATATGTGAAATGAGTAAAATGAGTAGATATGTGAAATGAGTGTGCTGGTAAAACCGTCACAAAGATAGCCAACAGCAATTTTATATTTATTGTTGTCAGGTATATTGTATCAAACAATTATATATTTTATGCCTGATTACTTAGGCGCGTTGACCTACAATGACGGGGTATGAATAAATACGATTAAAATGCAATTTATCATGCAGTTAATAATTGGAAGCCTTATTGTTGACCATACAAGCAATTAAATTAATTACGAAGACTAATCTTTCTTGATCACAAATTAAATATTTATTTGGTTATTAATACAGCTCAGATTCGGTTCCTTATTATTATTAAAATGCCACTAAAGCGGATATCATAATTACACACAAGGAGTGTCATTACGAAACGGTCTAGAACTGACGGTAAGTCATCAGAAATAATATTCAACAGACAATGTAATGAAGTTACTATTGGTAAAATATTGATGTCAAATGTCGACATTGCAGATCCGTGCTACTTAAAGCAGCTGCAGTATGGTCAGAACATTCATGCTATTACTAATATAATATGGAAGTATTATAAAAACAGAAGAAGTCTTTGGGGTTGGCGAACAGGGGCAGAGTCTCCGATACAAACAACCATCAATTCACATGCGTAATAAATGTATAATGTAAAACGCAAGAATATTCATTTTAATCTACAAATGATTTATTAAAGCAATAAATGACTTATGTAAAAAGCAAGAATATTCACTTAAATTCACAGACGATTTATTAAGGCAATAAATGTCTTATGCCAAACGCAAGAATATTCACTTAAATGTACAAAAGATTTATTAAAGCACTAAATATTTTAATGTAAAACGCATGAATATCCACTTAAATTTACTGACAATTTATGAAAGCAACAAATGCCTTGTGCCAAACGCAAGAATACCCACTTAAATTTACGGACAATTTATTAAATAAGCGTTTTATATAAAACGTAAGAATATTCATTTAAATTTACAGATAATTTATTAAAGCAATAAAATGAGATAATAAGTTCACAAAATTGCACCGCATTTCATTTTGAATAAAACATCGTTGTCAGATAAATTCTTTTTGAGAAATTCTGCCACACACTCGCACAGTAAAATACCTGCACGTGCATTGTAAGAAAGGACTTGCATAAAACACAAAACTATGTGCAACCCCGTTGCCATAAATTTTCATGTCCAGGAAAAGATGACAGGAAAGAACATTCAACTCCCAGATTGTTCCTGCAGGGAAATATATTATATCACCAAATACGCGTGGGATGCATTTTAAGAAATAGGGTTATTATAATTTATGAGATGTTTTTCTTTTGGAAAAAAATCTCTTATAATCAGGAAAACTAATTTTGTATCTTCCCCTTATCAATTTGGTGATATCTTTATCAATATAGCGACATTTTCGTCAATCTGGCAACATTTAAAAAAATCGCCAAGTTTGCGACATCCCGCCAAATTTTTCACCAAGCATTACGTACGGACGGAGGAATGAGTTATTCTTATGGTCGGTTACTATGTACTTTCCAAGATATAGAATTTTCACAAATTAATCGTTATTTCCAATGATTTATTTCATTTTTATCAATTTGGTGGATTTTTCGCCAATTTGGCGACATTTTTACCGCCAGAGTTTTGCCAAGCGTTTTGGCCGGAGAAATAGGTTATTCTTATAATAGATTACATGTAACATTTACATAAGAGAAAACCAAGAGAAACCTTCCGCCACTTCAGTCTGCTCCTTCAAAAAATATAATTAAATTATTTATTATCAGTTATTTATTTTCATATAAGTGTCCAAGGTCATAAAATGAGAACTATTATTTTAATTGCTTTTCTCTGCAAATATTTCCTTCCCCAGCACAACATACCAAATATATTTGTTTTTTTCAATTCAAGACCTTAATTGAGAATTTTGGATTGCATTTCACGAATATAACTGAACAGTATTTACTAATGAGCTCTAGGGCAAGTCCTCGGAAAAGTTTACGTAATCCTTAATTATAATTTCATAATGCCAGATTGCATTTGTTCAGCTATCCTTTGTGGAAGTTTTCCAGATCCTCTGGTTAATCCAAAATTTACTTAGTGTATTTCGTTTCAATCAGAGGGAATTAGTTCTGCACACAATGTTTTGTCTGTTCTTTGATCTTTAGCGAAAATGCTATTTCGAATGCCTGGAAGGAAACAATGCTAAAATATGTAGATGCACGAGTATATCTGTCAGAGCGGTGTGTTTGTTTTGAAAGTCATAGTGATACTGTCAAACTAACTTTTTGGGATAGACACGAGTTAATTGGATTAGGCAGGCACTGGTTTTATTTACCTGTGGAAATAATTTATGGGTCTCCACGTTAATTGGAAATGACACATAAAGGATACACTTCAAAATTATTATATACTTTAGATACAGTAGTATAAAGTTAAGTAACAAAATACATATGGAAGACACTGCCATTGCAGATAGCAGCATTCATGGACCAGTTTTGCGCTTGTTGTGTGCTCATCAGCATCGACAGTCGATATCTGTAATGGTAGGAAGAAAATTGCTATAAGTCGCAATTATTGCGAGCTTCTAGAGAACTAATAATTTCGAGATTTCTACGTGGAAGGGCTTAAATTGTTAATTCCCATAAAAGCTCACAGAAATTGTGGCTTATAGCAAGTTTATAGCTGCCATTGTAGATATAAGCTATTCGTTGCTGACGAGCGCATACTAAGCACGAAACCGGTTTATGGATATCGGTAGCGGCAATGGGAGTGTCTTGCATATTTTTGACAATGCCCCTTATAGTCTGGTTTTGATACATAATGAATCATTTTAAGTAATATGCTCACAAATGAAATAAAGCATTTATAATAGATATAGAGAAATAAGTTTGAGTTCTGTAAAAATAGAAACTTCGTTAGTTAACAGCATGAACGATTGATTAAAGGTGCTTGCAGGTTTCGAAGATAAAAATAAAGTGTTTTTCATGATTATAAAACAGAGTACCAGTAACAACAAAAGCAAGATCACTAACAAGCAAAAGTAACCTCACTTTTCATCATGCTCCTTCTTTCTTCTACTCTTTCATCATCATTTTTCCGTTCTTCCTATTTCTTCCCCCCTTTTCATTCTTCGTTTTTCCCATTCTTCTTTTTTTAGGTTTTTGATTAACTTAACCCATTTAGTTAACGAAACAGCTTGATTCCTTTATTTTGTTTTCATCTGCCTCCTTCTTCTGTTTCTTTACCATTTTACCTCCTTCTCCCCCCGTATTCCTTCTCCTCCTTCTTCCATACAATTTTTTTTAATATTTTGATTAACTTAGTCCATTTAGTTAACTAAACCGCTTGATTCCTTTATTTTGTTTTCATCTGCCTCCTTCTTCTGTTTCTTTACCATTTTACCTCCTTCTTCCCCCGTATTTCTTCTCCTCCTTCTTCCATACAATTTTTTTAATATTTTGATTAACTTAGTCCATTTAGTTAGCGAAACCGCTTGATTCCTTTATTTTGTTTTCATCTGCCTCCTTCTTCTGTTTCTTTACCATTTTACCTCCTTCTTCCCCCGTATTCCTTCTCCTCCTTCTTCCATACAATTTTTTTAATATTTTGATTAACTTAGTTCATTTAGTTAACGAAACAGCTTGATTCCTTTATTTTGTTATTTAATACATATTTTCACAGTTGCTTGTTCACAATTGTTTTTACAATAATTTTTGCGCATATATTTAAAAATTAAATGATAATGTTGCTCATGCTTATGTATCTTCTGAAACTGGATATTTTACTATTTCATTCATCGCAGGACATTTGAGTTCCTTATAGCCCAGTCAATAAAAACATTGTGCCATAACAAATACTGGGGAAGCTGAATTTTGTACATGACTAGCATGTACTGAAACATATATTTTCCCCAAAGTCCCCTAAAGTTCAACACTTGCCCCCCCCCCCCCCCTCTGATTTATCAAATTGAAGATTTAGGGACTTATTTTTATTTCTCGCGAATGGAACCTCGTACAACAATGTAGTTGGTTTTAAATTATTTCAAATATAATGATAAATATGTTTTTCAGTATATTTTATACATATATTATGTATGTTTCTTGCAAATTTCATGAATATACCTATTTCATATTGGATTTATCTATTTTTTGTGTGTTAGAAATGAGTAGACTTCTAAAATCTAAAAATATTTCAACTACATTTATATTACGTTAAAGTAAATTTTATAAGGGTCAAATTGATATATATATAAAATTGTTCTTATGTATAAAATTGAGCATCAAGTGAAGTAATTGCTAGACGTCGTCTGGTGGCGTAATTGTTAGATGTATTAGGTTTATTAACTGAGAGAGTGTTTTGAATCTGTAATAAACCTGACTTACTGATAAACTCTCTTATTACCCAGAAGAAGTGTCCGTTTTTACTTCCGAAATCGGTTGATAATTTTTATCAACCTTGCATAGTATTAATGAACGAAGTGTTTATTTTTGCACGTTAATTCAGACGTAAGTTTAAGTGACTATTAACAAACACACGTTCGTTCAAAACATCACTGATTAGTTGACCAACTAGAAGCGTCAGTACGGGCAAAAATTTAATTGGTAAAGATTATTTCAAACTTAAGGGCCAAGAACTGGGTTATTGAAGCACTGAAAGCATCAAAATTATAGCTATTTAATTCCGAACTAGACTACAACGTAAATTTACAATCTTGGAAGAATGTCGGGAATTGCTGTTGATTCATACAAACAGATCGTTTCCAACAATTACGATTAAAATGTAATTATTATCGTACTTAACATGTTTTATTGTTAATTCGTATTGTTTTCTATCTATATTTAAAAAAAAAAGGAACGCGATATTTTGTCACTGAATTACGAATAGACGGCAAAATGTACTGTTCTGAAATTTTATATCCGTAGATTTGTAAAACTGGCTTCTAATTTTTATTGAGTCCTTAGTTAATTATATATTTATTAATTAAATTTTGCATTGAAAGTAATAGCAAAGATTTCATTTGTCGATCCTATTTCCAACTTCTCTGCAATTGGTTGCTGTCAAAAACGTCATGACTACGTCAGAAAACGTTAGATTACAACGTTAGTTATTACACTTTAAGCAATGTGGAAAATGGTATGCCTTAGTGTTTATTCTTACAAATAAACAAAGCATTTCACAACTATGACTGTCATGAACAATTACGAATAAAATGTAACTACTATCGCATAACAATGACATACCTTCTTGTTGTAAATATGTAACTGAAATTTACATATCTGCACTTCGCGAACGGAATGAGAAAGCTCAGAGAACCGGGAGTTGAAGAGAGTCGGCTAACAGGGGATACGACATCTAATGGGCGTAATAAGCCTGTGTAGCGGCGTAAAAGCAGAGGCCGAACCACTCGTGCTCCTGAGATTGGCGAGTGTCAACGAGCAGGGAACGCGAGGGTGGTCGTGTGCGCCAACGGAGTTGAAAAGTTCACGCAGCAAGATCGGAGTGCTTTTTCTTCTCAATCTCCTCAACCCAGACTATGCGACCCGTCTGAACCCTGGGTGCTGGCGAGCTCCAGTGAGAAACGGCCGCACACCCTGTGAGGTCTAAGTAACCTTTCGATTATTTTTTCCCACAGTTTTCATTATAATTTATGTTTCTTTAAACTAACCATCCTAACTGTTTCGATTGTTTGACGAATCACTGTCCTAATAAGCATTTTCTGCATTTCTAAGGTAGAATAGGAATACGTTTCGGATCGTCAGAGTTTCAGTGTTCTTGGAATGAAAGAAGGGTTCTTGAGTAGAGGGTTTTTGGAATGAAAGAAAGAAAGGTTCTTGAATAGAGGATTCTTGGAATGAAAGAAAGGTTCTTGAATAGAGGATTCTTGGAATGAAAGAAAGGTTCTTGAATAGAGGATTCTTGGAATGAAAGAAAGGTTCTTGAACAGAGGATTCTTGGAATGAAAGAAAGGTTCTTGAATAGATGATTCTTGGAATGAAAGAAAGGTTCTTGAATAGAGGATTCTTGGAATGAAAGAAAGGTTCTTGAATAGAGGATTCTTGGAATGAAAGAAAGGTTCTTGAATAGATGATTCTTGGATTGAAAGAAATGTTCTTGAATGGAGGATTCTTGGAATGAAAGAAAGGTTCTTGAATAGAGGATTCTTGGAATGAAAGAAAGGTTCTTGAATAGAGGATTCTTGGAATGAAAGAAAGGTTCTTGAATAGAGAATTCTTGGAATGAAAGAGAGGTTCTTGAGTAGACGATGAAGGATTCGAGTATTGAATGGAAGGAAACTCCAATCGATACAACGGTGACTAGGAACAGCATAGTATTCAGGGTGTGGCCGCAATACGGGGCGAAGCAGCAGAATGACGGAGCAAACATATAAGCTTTGTAAATGCGTATTCATGTAAGCATTATCACCAGCCTAGTATAGTATTGTAAAAGCTTGCATAAGTGCGATCTATTTTGGGCGTGTGCTATAACAATTAGTATATATGTGTTTCGTTGTTTTAAACAGCAAGCTGCTGTAATTTCTGTAAAGTCCCCAATAAACTGAGTTATACTAAGCAGTGCCATCCTGTGTTAATGCCCTTGGACTGAAAGGTCGAAATAGCAAGTACTCTAAGTTTGAGTTAAGTGACTTTTGACAGATTAAGTAAAAATCCTCTACAAAGACATCTAAAGAGGATAAAGAGACAATTTAAACTTTACAACCCAACGGGTGTATACGCCAGCCGGAACGAAATAGCACCTCAAGCAAGCTCATTGAGCACCAGCAAATAGGAGGTGAAGTCGTATGCGTAGGCGGCGCAGCCACCTAGTAATTCAAATTTTCATTGGAGATTTCTGATATCTCAGAGATCTAATATTTCTGAGTCTAATAGAGTAAGTTTACTTCATATCACATAAATCTATTAAAAATTGATATGACTGCTCAACAAGCTGTATCCTCTTGCCCGGTCTTTTATCACTCATTGGTAGCCGTGGTTTACGCATCACTATCTCATTTCTTCACAAAACGTATATTATATTATTCCACTCAAAACTAAATTCGTTACACAAAACGTGTTATATTATTCCCCCTCAAAACAAAATGATACTTCCTTTAGGCCACTGCGAGATAGTTTCGTATTAAAAGTATGTTTTGAGAATACTTTATAAATATTTCGTATTTAAATCATATATAAACTTGCCAATTAAAATTCCATGAAATATACCAGAAATTTACTCATTCATACACACTCATACATACTCATTTTTCGAAATTTACTCATTCATAATTTAGTACCATATTTTCAGTTTGGACAAATTATTACGTAAACTCTAGAGTTCTATCACATACCACTTTGCATTTGTCATAACACGGTAGTTCTCACAACGATGGTTTCATCCTTTGAATAGCTAAAACTGTCTCCGTCCAATTTAGAATAATTCAAATTTGCACTGATGATGCATATTTATGAGTCTGATTGGATATTTCTATTATAACTTCATATCACATAATGCTGCTGAATATCGAAATGCCTGTTCATAGACCAGATTCGACTGAGGGACTTGAAGTTCTAAAGCTGTTTCTCGGCGATTTATGTTGTTTAGTTAAATATGTGAGATTTCAATGTCGGGTTAAATGTGTGTCCAGTATTTGTATATCGTTGATCGTATAGCTGTAATGTCGTTGTAATGTCGTTTGTTGTTCGTGTTTTTATTCTAAACGCGTTCAAGTACTTTTATTCTATATTGTTGTAGACGGGATATTATGAGTATGTCCAAAGTTTTGATATTAAGGGGACGGTGGACGTTGAAATTCTTTTTATATATTTATTGACTTAGAAACATGAAAATTTGTATAAATATTCTTCTTAACACTACTATATAAAATACCATTAAATTTTTGCAATTACTGTTATCATTTTGTATTTGTTTTTTTAAATTTAATTTTTTTAACGAAAATTTGCAAATGCTCCTTACGCGCCATTTGTTTACATTTTTGATTTGGGTATTCATTTTTAAATCCCTTAGAAAGTTGAATTTTTAAAAATATTTTTCTGCATTAAAACTTAATTTTCATCATTTAATTGGGTTCACTTTTAATTACCTTAATAAAGTCCAATTATAAAATTCATACCCAGTTTCATTAAAAAGTATGAAAGGTGTCTTCTTGCCAAATTTCATGCATCTGAGACAAAACTTAAGACTCATGGAACATTTTAAGAATATAAAACCTTTGAAAATTCCGTTTCGAAAAACATGCATTCAACCTTTTGCTTACGGGTGGGACAGCGTCAATCTCAAACGAAGAATCTCCCAAAAAGACAGATATTTGACATACCCTATCCCAAACAGTTCGACCCTCCTTTGCAGGCATTGGCGTCCATGGAAATCGCCGACAGAAACATTACACCTGCGGCGATTTCTATGGACGCCAATGCTTGCAGAGGAGGGTCGAACTGTTTGGGATAGGGTATGTCAAATACCTGTCTTTTTGTCTTTTTGGGAGTTTCTTCGTTTGAGATTGACGCTGTCCTACCCGTAAGCAAATGTTAAATGTGTAAAATATTGTTATATGTTAAAATCTTTTTTTAGTCGATTTTTGCTTATTTCAACATCCACCGTCCCCTTAAGTGGTATATGTTAAGAGTTCAAGTTGCTGAAACGCCAACACAAGCTAATTTGTAACAGCCTTTTCTTTTATACGTGATATATGTTCTCACTATGAAATTTTACCCGACCCTAAGATTTTTCACTATCGTTTGGCTTTGTTTACGTTTCAGCATATTCATCATAATCAGCATTGCAATATCTTTTTCGCTAATTTTCACGATCATAATTACAATGCTTCAAATAGGGCTCAACTTTATCCCTCTTTTCTTGTGCAAACACCTTAAACCTAAATATAAATTCTACCGTCTCAAGATTATGGAATTATTTTCCACCTTCCTTAAAATCACTCAACTGCGAAAACAATTTTAAGAAGTACTTTATATTTACAGAACAGATATACAGTTACATGACAGATATTTCTGTTGCAAGTTTGATCGGTTTGCTGATCTGTTGTTTATTTGTTTTGCTACTTGCATTCCCACTAGTTGTTTCTAGTCTATTTTGCTATGGCTTTTGTTCTGCCACTGACTATAGATTTTATGTTAGCCTGTTACCAGTTTATCTGGAGACTGTGGAATCGTCAGACCCAACTAAAGCGCCTTTTTACCGCAGTTCCTTGTCCCACTATTATACATTCCATGAGTTAGAAAGGAGGAGATAAAACTCCTGTGGATGAAACGCTTGAAAATGCCATAATGCTTTGAGAATTATATCTAGGTGTCGCTAGTGTTTGTAAAGTAGTTGCTACTGTTAGTTGACACTATAGAAAGGCGTAGTATTTAGTATATGTATTTTCAATAATTTTTAAATTAAGGATTCCTTAATTATAAGTATAATTAACCAGTATTTTTTCATAGTATAGTTGTAGGATGGAGTACAGAATATGTGGAGATAAAAATGAATTGGAAAGTAAAATAATTTTGAATACGTAGAAATATTCTTTATTGCTTCAGTTATTCTTTGCGTTGTACTAATAATTCATTTTTACAGAATTGTCCGTTTAAATAAATGTTTTAGGTCTTTCGCCATTGAAATGCATACAATACAAGACTATTTATCTTATCTCAGCGCCACTTGAATGATTGTCTCAAACGATATTGGCGTTTTCTTAATATGAATATTTAACTCCTTACTTTTACCTCCATGATACATTCATTTATAAGATAAAATTCTACCTATTGTTTGGCAAAATGAAGTATTATTATTATTATTGATGCCAAATATGTCTTCGACTGACCGAAATATTAGAATGGTGAGCTTTTACATATCGTCTCGGTAATCTTCTAGGCAGTTTAAGATAATAAATATCGACTGTCCCGGTAGTGCTTCAACTTCACAATAAAAATACTTCACAAATAACATAATCAGCTCGATTATACGATATTTCAAAGCAAACTAAATGAAACAACAACTGGAAATCTCAATAACTTTCGTATTCGCACATGCGTATTGTTGAGAATACGAAAAATGCCTTCAATAGAAACTCTTTTGAGAGAGCCATAAGGGAAAAACATCATACAGTCATCCTTTTCTATGACGTGAATCTAAAGTTGCAGTTTCAGGACGGCTTCCAGATTTTTATCTCCAATTTGGCCACATTTCAAATATTCGAGAACCATCTCAAAATAACGAATATTCTAAGAGATACGAGCCCTTCTGGAAGTTTCTACTAGGAGTATATAAAAGGAGTCATCGCTCAGTTTGAACAGTTGACGTGATACAACCTACATTGAATTGTAAGATACATCAATGTTTTGAAAATAGTAGCGACTGTTTTGTGAAATTAGTGGAACATTTAATTACTGTTTCACTGAACCTGGCAGTTGTTCAGTAATTTTGAGAGACAGTTATGTCTTATAAACAATGTCCTATAAGAAAAATGTCTCTTAAGGAAAGTAAAAATCTTTGAGGAAGGAAGGAAGGTTTGATGGAACGGTAGTCTCTCCCCCCCCTTAAATAGACCTTAAATATCCCAACTTTTTCTACAAATCTACGCATATACGTACTGCATACTCAAGACAATCTACTTGTATTTGGGATTCAAACATATGGTTTTGAATGTGAAATAAGAAAACACATATAGGTCTACATCCGGCAGTGGGTCAACTATGCAGAACGCAAACAGTCATCAATGAGTAGAAACTGTGCAAATTGTAGTACTATCATAATGCTTTTCTTTTCCTAACAGAAAGCATCAATATTTCTTTATAATAATAAATCTAAGGAACTTTTAGTATTCATTTGAAGCTGGTATTCCAATCACCGCACAACAGTTATTAAGTTGGCAGTTAAAAAATTTACCATTGCTCTCTAATAATTTTCAGAACCGCCCAATAATACATGCTTTGCTTCTCCTCTTTTGCGGAAAATTAGGGATGAAAATACACTCTCAGTTTTAAAATGATATGTTTTTTTTTAAATGAAATTATTTTCAAAAAAAACCCGATATACTTTCAAACATGCTAAACTAAAAGAATGAACGAAATTCAAATTATGCTAAAATCCGTGGCTAAAATATATTTTTGCGTGAAAAATGTGGTGACATAAAATATCGACCATGTCCAGATTGCTCACACCCAAAAATATTTTAGCTATCGCACAGGTTGTAGATGTATTGTCATATGCGTATAATTTATTACAATGTGTGATTTAAAGCTGTCGAACAGCAATGCCTGTGATAAGAGTATTGAATCGGGATTTATTAAAGTATGAAACATTGCAGTGTTAAAAACAAATTCTAGTGATTTAGAGTTTTCTGATAAATAATGTAAGATATAAAGATTATCGATTTTTGAGGAAACGGTAAGGAATTAACCTGTGTTGGCGTCACTTGGTACATTTTAAGCCAAACTTAGATAGCATTTGACAGGATAATCTGACAGGATGATCTGACTTTAGCGGAATGAATATAATTATGTTAAACAACAATAAACTGAAACGATAATAATTCAATAAACATTTTCTTCTTAGAAAAAACGTTTCCATTTTTCATGCAGCTTAGTCATTACATCTCATTTCACCCCGTTAGAAATAAATATCCAATCTTAGTGTTTATCTATGACTATATATATATACATATGTATGTATATATATATATATATATATATATATATATATATATATATATACATATGTATATATATATATATATATATATATATATACATATATATATATATATATATACATATATGTATATATATATATATATATAGACATATATGTATATATATATATATATACATATGTATGTGTATATATATATGTATATATATATATATATATATACATATGTATGTGTATATATATATGTATATATATATATATATATACATATGTATGTGTATATATATATATATATATATATATATATATATATATATACATATGTATATATATATACATATGTGTATATATATATACATATGTATGTATATATATATATATATATATATATATATACATATGTATATATATATATATACATATGAATATATATATATATATATATATACATATGTATATATATATATATACATATGTATATATATATATATATATATATATATATATATATATATATATATATATATATATATATATATATATATATATATATATATATATATATATATATATATATATATATATAATATGAAAATACCGTGACATATAATTTTATAAAATCATCAGAAATCACACTTAAAAGGCGCTAAGCTGCACTAAAAAGAGGATTAAAAATATTTTCAAAAAGAAAAGAGGTATGGATGGAAACAATATACCAAAAGATGGCCGGGGGGAGTTGTGACCCCCTCACCCCGGTTAAGCATGCTTTGCGTCGCGACAACACTCCCGGAGAGCCGGTATATTGCAAAATAGAATACGTATGTATCAAATTTTAAGATGTAAACAGACATCATACACAAACAAATATAAGATATAATTGTCGAGATCCAGCCCTATCAAAATTCATAAACAGTAAATGTTTGAAATATGTCTGAAATATTGTTTGAAATATGTTCACTAGTATAAATGAGCAAGATTACATAGCTTCTACTTAAAGAAGACTTCAAATATTGACACTTAATAGAACAATTATAACAAAGTCTATTTCCCAAAACCATTTACCTGAATGACAATCAATAGCAATATACATGTAGATATACATCCCCATACCGTATCTTACGAGATGAAACAAATCTTCCATAACGTACAATAGACCCTATTCATGAGGTCCCATATCAGTTATCACACGCTTTACCTGTGACTATCCAGTATGTATATAGCCATCAGTTTTATTTAAATATAAACGGTAACAATCGGTTACAGTTATTTTATAAAATTTGTAGATAATGTCACATAAAAAATACTTGGGAAAACCCTGTGAGATGGTGTTTTGTAGGAAACGATAATCGCATAAATATCGATCTTCCATATTACTGTTTATTCTTTGACTTCGCATTAATTGTCCTAGTATAATATTTCTAAAAATATTTTTGTGCATACAAGAGTTCCAGTTTATGATAGAATTGATTTTGAAGTGGAAGTCGTTGCGTTTATCGTACAAACAGAAACCAGTAGAACCACCTGGTTGTTTGTATATTGTTATATCCTGAAAATTTAGACTTTTGTTGACATTATAAGGAGTTTCAGTAAGTTTTAAATGTTGTGGATAGAAAGTAAAATCCATCTGATATGCTTCACATGGATACGCTATCAAAATGTCATCAACGTAGCGAATGAACAGAATTTCGTTTAATATATGTGTTCCATCTTCATATTTATTCAGATATATATCAGCAAGTATTGATGAACAACCACCCCCCATGGGTATACCATGCAATTGTTTAAAATAAGATGTGCCATCAAATAGTACAGTTTCGAATAAAACCATTTCCACCAATGTTTTAAATTTATATTTGTTAATAATCGACTGCAGATTGTATTTTTCCATGTACAATTGTATATCTCCATGACAATTTCGTATAAGTCCTTGATGTTGATATTTGAAAACAAATCATTAAAATCGAAACTTTTAAAATACAGATTTTCAGTAATTACATTTATTTTTTTAATAGCTTCTATGCTATTACTAATAAAATATGCACCTTTATTTTTAATCTTAATCATTACTATTTTTAAAATAGATAAGAGTTTTTTGTTAGCTGTTGTCAAATATGATTGAAAACCATTTGTAATGGGACGAAATTTAACAGGATCTTTATGAAGTTTAGGAATTAAAGTTATATATGGAAAACGGATTTGCCCCATTCTGTATCCCAATTTAATGTATTTCGATTTAATGCGATTCTCAATTTCTGACTTAGATTGCTGTAAGATTTGTTTCATCTCGTAAGATACGGTATGGGGATGTATATCTACATGTATGATGCTATTGATTGTCATTCAGGTAAATGGTTTTGGGAAATAGACTTTGTTATAATTGTTCCATTAAGTGTCAATATTTGAAGTCTTCTTTAAGTAGAAGCTATGTAATCTTGCTCATTTATACTAGTGAACATATTTCAAACAATATTTCAGACATATTTCAAACATTTACTGTTTATGAATTTTGATAGGGCTGGATCTCGACAATTATATCTTATATTTGTTTGTGTATGATGTCTGTTTACATCTTAAAATTTGATACATACGTATTCTATTTTGCAATATACCGGCTCTCCGGAAGTGTTGTCGCGACGCAAAGCATGCTTAACCGGGGTGAGGGGGTCACAACTCCCCCCGGCCATCTTTTGGTATATTGTTTCCATCCATACCTCTTTTCTTTTTGAAAATATATATATATATATACATATGTATATATATATATACATATGTATATATATATATACATATGTATATATATATACACATATGTATATATATATATATATATATACACACACATATATATATAAATATATGTATATATATATATATATATATATATATATATATATATATATATATATATATATATATATATATATATATTATACATATGTACGTATATATATATATATATATATATATATATATATATATATATTATACATATGTACGTATATATATATATATATATATATATATATATATATATATATACGTACATATGTATAATATATATATATATATATATATATATATATATTTTGAAAATATTTTAATCCTCTTTTTAGTGCAGCTTTGCGCCTTTTAAGTGTGATTTCAGATGATTTTGTAATGTTGTATTTCACTGTGTTTTCATATTATATATATATATATATAAATCCCCAATCTCAGCACACGTTATTAGGAATATACGATGATCATATAACTGGGCCATTCACCAACCTAGGAGTGGGTTATGGTACTTATTTCGCATACATAAGATGCATGACTATAATTTCTATAAAATATGAGTGCCAGCTCCAGGTGTTGGGTGAAACGCAATGATCATGCTGTTCGATTATTCCACCGCCATCTCTTCCGACCCTTGTAGTGTTACGGTTATATCCTATTGTTTACTTATGACATATATGAAGAGAAAATCTTTGTAATATATCACTTCAAAGAGTTGCGGGAAAAGGTCATAGTAATCTCCGGCCATCCCACCTCTTCTCTACTATTTAAGGATGGCTTACGCAAATATATCCTTTCAGTGGTTACTTATAAATGTGAGGAACATTTTGTAAAATTTCATTTTCCAAACTCGAGGCTAGTGACAGCCCGTTGTAGAGGGTTAGCAAGCTTTAGAGAGCAAGGAGCTCAGCCCCTTAGTCTCTAGAACTAAATTCTAAATTCAAAAACTGTTTAGTTTAGTGTGTTCCTCCCAACATTTCTCTACAAGTACAACAAATTTATCTATGCTATACTTTTTGAGTTATGATGCTGTAAGGAACACGAAATTCACCGAACAGTGATGGTGGTTACATTTTTTTAAATATAGAGATATTATAAATTATCAGAATCACATATCATTTTCTTGTTTAGAGTATTTCGAAAGTAAAATATTTAAAGTAATAAATAGTACATTGAAACCTCAAAACCATTGATACATCAACACAAGGAATAAATATTTGAAGTTCGGTAGCACGCCTGAAGAAAAAGTAAATTTGCCGTGAAATTGCTACACGGCAATTACATATAAAGGTACATATTATATACTAATACTCACTTTCGATCCTATTATTGTGTGTTGATCTGTCATTATGCTATCCTAGTAGTAAGCCAATATTGATCCAACATTGTATATCTTGGCGTTTCATTGGAAATACTTACAAAGCAAATCCAATTTGGGGGACACATTACCGCCAATATTGGCTAAATATCTTCATTACCATGTTATGCAAATATTGGCGCTACACTGCAAATACTTCCAATATTTGGGATATATTGTTAGCCAATACTTGCTAAATATTGGGTATATACAGGGTGAGTCGGAATTGTTTTTACAAAAGCAGAGGGGTGATAGTACCCCACCAGACGAGCAATAATTACCATGGAACATAGGGTCGCATTGCACTCTGAGAGGCAGAAAAGAAGCACGTCGAACCGCGTCGAGCATGACGCAGTCAGCGCCTCGGACGTCATTATGTACCTGCCTACGTAGTATCTCCTACGCCAGACACGAACGCAGTTACCGTATGCAAATGTCCAGAGAGCAGAATCAGCATAACTGGCTCCTAGTAGGTTCCGGTGATAGCCAATCAGAGCACACGTTGCCCTTTAAAAACCAACACAACTTCAATGCTGCAAGTTATTCCCACTGGACTTTTTCTTCTGGGGCCACATACAATCTTTAGTGTACGAGACGCCTGTGGACTCGGTGGAAGATCTCATCGCGCGCATCGTGGTTGCCGCAGACCACATTAACACAACACTCGGAATCTTCGAAAGGGTGTGTCAGTCATTCCTTCAACGGTGTGAACGGTGCAACGACACGCGTGGTCGCCACTTTGAGCACTTGATGTGTGTTTGTCGCTGCACAATAAATCTGTTTGTGCAACGTTTGGTATCGTTCATTCGCTTTCCTGACACTGGTGAACGTGCAGATTCGTATTCTAATTTTACTCTTTTCTGCCTCACTGAGAGCAATGCGACCCTATGTTCCATGGTAATTATTGCTCGTCTGGTGGGGTACTATCACCCCTCTGCTTTTGTACAAACAATTCCGACTCACCCTGTATAGGCATGTCAATATTGTCTAAAAATGGCTGACCAATATTGAACCAACAGTGAAAATGTCCTAAATTTCATATTGGTCCAATCATAGACCTATATTAGCTGCAAATATTCACCCAATAATAGCCAGCTACCACAATAATTATCTAACTCCATTTTTATAACTATGTACTGCTATTATGTTTTCATAAACATAAACATAAACATTACAAAACATTACATAAAAATAAACATTTCAATAAACGTAAGAATAGTCTCCCCTTATTGAAATGGAAAATTTCACAAATATCCAATTAATAAATACACCTAAACGACATTTTATAGAAAATACATATTACAGTGAGATTTGAGAGTGAGCCAAAAGGCACAAGCCTGAGAGTATTTTCAGAAATACCTAATTGGAATTTCAGCTACATCATTATGATTGTTAGGACGTGCTTCATAAGGTTTTGAAGATGATACCGATAATCTTCATCCTAATTTGAAACGTTCGTTTCCAATTAGAGATATATAGTTTTGTAAGCAGCAGTTTATGTGTTTGTTTTTTGATCTTAAAAGCAATTCCGTTTAGACTATACCTTTCAGAGTACATAGTTTAGGTATTAAATTTTGCATTGCATTTGTCATTATTCTTTGATAGTTTGGCTCAGTATAAACAGGTTAAAAGAAATAGCCATTTTGCAACTGAAATATTTATTTTATTAAGATTTATTCTTTTGATGATTTGAAAATGGTTATTGTTGTTAATTGTTATAGTTATTGTTTATTATTATTCTTACGGTTAATATTTGGTTATTATATGAGATTGTGCAGAAAATCAATAACTAACTAAGATAAAAAGAAAAATTAATTTTAAATACCACAACATTCTTGATAGTAAGCGATTAAAAATAAAAATCGTCGTGCGCCCCTAAATCATTTGCATTTGGACATTAACAAAATTTTCGAGAACAATAAAAGTGTTAACATATGTGAGACATATATAAAAATGATTACATTCAATATGTTTAAATTTCTCTTTGACAATTTCATTTAATGATCCGTCATTCTTCGCCATGAACGAATTGAAATATTTAAATTATATTATGGGTTTCTTCTTCTTCCCAAAAAGATGTAAGGTATCTGTTTGGACGGCCGAGATAGTGCCATCCAATTTAGACCGGAACACAGTGGGGGAGGTAACCACAGGGACCGTACCCTCATTTAACTACCACCAATCTCTCGGAAAGACTTAAGGACGCACATGTTTCACGTGCCCATATTTCGAGTGAACACGGGAACAGTTTGGGCAGAGACGGGAATCGAACTCGGGTCGTCCGATGTATTACATACTTGTCTATTTTTAAATTATTTAAATTTTGAAATTGTTTTATTTTTATTTCGAAAACGTTTATATAAAACGGTGGCTTTTACTAAATCACCCAAATATTGCCAATCGCAATGCTTTCTTAGAATTCACTCAGAAAGGTAAACGCATAAAGTAACCAACATTTTGGAGCATGCGTAGTTTTCTGTTCTAAATTCCCAAAATATTTCTTACCCAGTTTACTAACCGCAGACTTTTAATTTTCATGTGAATACCTAAGATAGTTACCTCCATCCAAAAAACATTTTATATTCTCTATTTTAGCAATTAATCAATGTATTTCTAATGCAAAGAATTTTAATTGAATTTAATCAATTTTCAATTAAAACCTAAACACTTTTCACCATGGTTTGAAACAAACATATATAAGTCTCGTCTTTATCTAATACGAAATGGCCTGTCCTTTGACTATTATGAATAGCTTTTGTTCTAAATTTAGAAGCCATTATCTTACTTTATTTGTTGTACTATCCTGGATAGGTATAAAGTGCTATAAGAGAACAACAAACAATTACCGAGAGAATAAGTTCTCTGTGGAGGAGGGGGTTCTGTTAATAGTTTCTGTGCAAACATCATCAGAGATTACTGAGGCTATAAAGTTGGCACTAAAAAGGAAACTCTGATTTTTGTGAGGGGACCATTGTAATGCATTGTTTAGAGCCACCATATAACAAAGCTTATTTGAAATGCCACAGGCGTTATTGTTGTTTAATATTCTTTTGTCATATGTCATTATTTCATTGATATAATTTAATAATTGTTTCTTTCTGGAATCCATACCTTCGAAACCCGCTTAATCTGTAAATAAAATGCACCGTACCCATGCGAAGAAAACGCGAATTCTAAACATATAAAATTGCGGAATGTTTAAATGGTGGGTAAAAATCCTGGCATGTGCGCAAAACATTCAAACATTGAAAAAATAATAGATTTTTAACTTTTTTCAAAAATTGTTTCAAACTAATGAAAATTGAGCCTAAAAATGCATAACTTATAATTTATTGTTTATGGTTTATTGGCCAAAGTTCATTGTTTTGAAACGTTAGTGCTGACTTTTAAATAATCACCGGCATCATGGAGAAAAGGAAATAAAATTCCTTTGGAATGAAAGCTTTAAAATACCATAATTATTCAAGAATTATATTTAAATGTCACTAGTATTAGTAATGCCCTATATGTTCTCATTTGAAGGGCCTGAGTAACACAGGGACATACGGGACAGTTGCCTCACGCCCCCACATATGAGGGATCCCAAATTAAACAATTACAACATCGAAAATTTAATAACTGCTTTCTAAAAATTTAACTGGATTTTTTTTTTTAATTTTACAAGAAAAGAAAAATTAAAAATATCGGGATCGTGGACCCAAATTATTTCAAGTATAGCGTGTTACCCTTCACTTTAAAGGGCTTGGAAATATATTTATATACTCCTAGGGGTCTGTTTGGGGTAGATTTCTTGCTTGCACAATAACTGCCACAAATATTAATGGATTTTCACGAAACTTTATATACGGTTTTGTTATAAACGACAATCTAAAAATGGGAAGAATTTTTTGAAATTCAAGCGAAAACGTCGAAATTTATTAAATGCAGTTTTTGGGATATAATGTGGACGGAATTTTCATTAAAGCTGTTTGAAATCATTTTCATATAGAAAGTAACTCCAAAATATTATTGATACGCATTGAAGGGTACACAAAAACTATCTCCCTTTGAATTTTTCGTAATCTCATTCTCTGCACATATATTAATGCTCTTCATTTTGGATTTTCGTAAGGGCTTTGTTATAAAAAAAATCTAAAAATGGGAAGAATTTTTTGAAATTCAAACGAAAACATCGCAATTTATTCGAATTTTTATATTTTCTTAACATGCCAACATAGGACAAAATTTGACATAATTGAGCATAATAGAGGTTATTTGTGACTGAAACTAGCACTTGTTCGTGAAACTTAGCAGTTTCAATCAGTGTAGTGAAAAATAGTCGCGATGCAAATTTGTGTCCCTGACGTAATTGTTACATGGGCATCCCTACACACCCGTCCGGTTGGAATTATAAATTCCAATAATTGGGAATTATAAATTCCAATAATGAGGAATTATAAATTCCAATAATAACCCATTACCCCAACTGAAGATGTTTCTTGCCCATCATCGATACTTAACTTTAAAAACAAATCAAACACTTTGAAAATGAGGACACAAAATTTAAACTAAACAAAACACAAATTCATTATATTAAGAAACCTCCACAATATGTGTTACCAATTTATGTGTACATTCCTGAACTAACCCCCTATTAATATTCTCATTCTAAGCTTTTAAAATTCAATTCCCTAAACGTTATCCGTATCATTACTCTGATAATTATCCCGTAACATACAGTATCTGATCCTGGAAAGACTAATTTTTTCCATCCAGTTTTCCCCAATCCTTTAAGAAATATAGAACACATTTAGGTTTTGAAAGACAAAAATAAATCTGAAGGACAGCTGCTTGAGAAAAAAGACACTCCTTTAAAATAAAAGGTGTACGGTCGCCTTATCTGTGGTGTGCAAGTAGGGACCCTACGCAAGCTTGTCTAACATTTTCGTATCAATTTTCACACACCACTCCTATGCATACCATAAAGTTTGAGAAGGAACTCTACTGAGTTAAAAAAAATAACAGCAAATTCCATAAAAATGGTAAAATGTGAAAAGCTAAAAAAACTCAACATGCACTAAGATCATTGAATTCCAGACAGAAGTTAAATTATCAACGGGTCCGATGCTGCCGGAACAAGTCTTGCCTGAAAAAACGATACAAAAATTCAATGATACAAATAATTCTGATGTAGGTAGTGTATTTGAAGTAATTACGTCCTTAGTTTGTCAGTTTTCGGGATATAATGCAAAAAAACATAATAACAGCATTCTATATCAAACACGGAAGGAAGAATAGAATATCGTACAGGACAGAGCACCAGGCGCGAAGCGCCTTTAATCTCCAATCTCATTATGTGGTTCTTATCATCAAACTGTGACATTATTTCATTGGCCGGTGTTTGGAGGTTCGAGGTTTTTATTTACTACTTTTTATTATTTGACCTAGCTCCTAGTGTGGCAGTTTGTTGCACATTTAGAGTTTAAGCAGTTTGGGGGGTTGATGCAGATCTAAGGGTTACCTGGCAATTTAGGGTTTAGAATATTTTTGTAAGAAAACATTGATCACGATTTTTATTTAATTTCAGCTGTTTGAATTTTTAATTCCGATTACCGATGTTAAGTACAGCGCGGGGTCTCTTACGAGATTTGGCCTTGCGATGATCATAGTCATGCAGATTGAATAATAGTTCATTTGGAACAGATGGCAAATTATTGTAGAATTTAAGTGCTAGCTTTTTAATTTGGGCTCTCACGGTTTTTATTTTGAAGTCTTTTCTTATCACCTAATTTCTTAAATAACTAGGGGCTTTCCTGATACACCTAAGGATTTTATTTTGTCTTGTTTTTAAGGAGTCTATGGTAGTTTTACAGGCATATCCCCTTACGAGTGCTGCATACAGTATTCCCGGGCGGATGACCGATTTGTAGATTAGTAGCTTATTTTGATAACTAGGATTTCCGTTTCCTATCATTGGGTACAGGCCTCCGGTGGCCATATGCGCTTTTTTGATTATATCTGTTACGTGCAATTTCCAGGTTAGGTGGGAGTCTATCGTTACACCTAGGTATTTGGTTGATTTTTCCGCACGTAGTGCATGCTTGTTTATATACAGAGGCGGCGGGGGTTTATGCTTCCTAGAGAAGTAGATCAAATGACATTTATTGGGGTTTAATTTTATTCGCCATTTTTCCAGCCATGTTTAGAGTATGTCTAAGGGTTGTTGTAGCTGTCTGTGCCTTACTGAGAGGTAAGTGTGTTTTGCAAATATCGCACTGTCGTCTGCATAGAGTGCCAGCTCGGTGTTTGGAGTCCTGGGGATGTCATTCAGGTATATGTTAAAAAGTGTCGGGCCCAGGATGGATCCTTGCGGTACACTGCTTTTTATGAGCTTAGGTGTAGATAACCTATCTTTAATTCTGACTCGAAAGTGTCTGTTATTTAAGTATGAGATTAAAAGTTTGACTAGTGCGTCAGGGACTTTTAGAGTGATCAATTTGTATGCTAATCCACAGTACCACACTTTATCAAAAGCTTTTTGTATATTTATATCAAAACTGCTTGAATTCATTTTATATAGCAAGTAACTTCAATATATTATTGGTACACAAAATTATTTCACTTTTAATTTTTTTTCCAATATCATTATCTGCACATATACTTAGTAATGTTGTCCATTTTGGTCCACCACAATGTTGTCCACCATTATAAATAAAATAAAATGAAATAAAATTAATGGCAACATTAAATACACACCGAAAAGTTATTTAAAATTTCCGTATTTTTCCTTTGTCCCTTCAACACCTGCTGAAATAGTGATTTGGAATGAAATCATCTGCCTAGAAATTTACCTCCTATTCCATATCAATTGCAAATAAGCACTGTATCAATACCCCATGGCAACTCCGAATGCGTAGCCTTATACACTATTATTGCGAGATCTAGCTATTCGCAATTCAAACTTGTCGATTTTGTCTAAATAATGCTTGTTTTCTATAATTAAACTTAATTATCACGATTTTCAATTTATATAATTTTTAATAGGAGGCGGGGCGAACCCATAACCTCCTCCCGAATTCTTATGCAAAAGTAGAGAACAAGCCCCCTTTTACAATTATTAGAAAAGTTTTATAAATGGAAAATACCAATCAAACGGTTAGTGAGTGATATTACCATTCTCTAACCGTTTGATTCGTTTGTATAAGCTCTGAATATTTACTAAATGGATACTACAATTGACACCCAACTTTGTATATCAATTTATTTAAACATAATTTCGATTTGTATTTAATTTCAAACCATTGCGTGGAATGTTGATGATCGCAAGGGCATGATGTTCGGTAAATAGCAAGAAAAAGTCTGAAATGGGGTTTAAGTAGATAATTTTCTTAGGGAAACTTTATGGCTTCATTTTATCTTGTTATTTACGAATATCACTATTTAGCTTAATCGTCCGGCTTCGTATACACAGTCTCTAACTTTGTAAGCTAGCGGGAAAAATTTAAAAGATGCTAAATATATATAAAATATATAATACGGAAGCATAGATTCTCGTACACTACGCAATAAGCAATAAATGACTGGGCTTATGTCTAGTTGATTTATTTTCCATATGACACACAACGTAAATGAATTCGCTTATTTGTATGTTTCAATAGATACGATTTATGTATGTTTTTCTATGTGTGTAAAATTATACTACTCAGCCCGCTTTATTAAATTCTGCACTGGGAAAACGATTCCAGGTCCTTTCACTGCGCTTGTTCTGTGACTTTAAATTTTATGATTTGTATAGTAACTGAACACGTAAACATGCACAACATTTTATAACATTTAAAAAAAACTCTAAATCTTATAAATTTCATCTTGCATAACAGAAGATGCCCCCCTTCTCTCTCCCTCTCTGTGTGTGTGTGCACAATCTGTAGCGAGAAACCTAAGCGCCGTACAACTCTAAAATTCTGTGCATAGGTACTCCAGATCCCTGGATGTTACTTACACCTCGACGTTATTATTTTCTTTTCATTTAAATTACTTTTAGAGTTGTTTTATTTTTTATCCTGCTTTTACCACGATTTTGAGCAATTTTCACAGAAATCGGCTCCTTAGCGGCAGAAATTATTATCACAGAATTTCCATCTTGACACGATCGGAAAGCTCGAAAAATTCTATCTCAAACAGACTTTAAATGTAATACATATGGTCAATATACGGATATTTGTGAATTTTTAAAAAAACATATACTTTTTCTGCATATAAAATATCCCCATTTTTATATTACGATTTAGAACAATTGTCTGGCAATCCGATATGTATAATTTAACAGCAGTTCCTGCTAAAAAAAATCCTGAATCCATCCGTTCTTTAATTATAATGTATAAGGTACAAATGAAGCATTAATTTTGCCATCGGAAATTATTACCCTTTCTTTTTTCCTTCACTGTTGACCGCTACCGCCATCTATTAGCACAAACATTTAAAAATCCTCCTGTATATTTCAACTAACTGTATATTTCATAAAACTGTATATTTCATTCTATTTTTCTTTCTGCATTTCCGGAGAATGTGCGTGGAATGGGGATTCTCATTCGGATTTCGTGGAGACCTTTATGGAGCGGTGCTCCTCGAACTTAAACTAGGAATTTTTGGCATTTTGTGAAGATTTTAATTGAAACTTATTTGGCAATTTGGAAACTGAGTTATATTAAATTCCGGCCACTTATTTAGTACCAACGCAACGGGGGGTAATTAGTTCTAGTGATAAATTTTACATCTTATTGCAGTGTGTACTCAATCTTGTATATACTTGATTTATTATACCGACTGCCTGCCAACTTTGTCGTTCACTACAACGTTCGATTAAATTGCGCCATATTTATTCTTCAGTGCACTTATTAGCTATTTCGCGCTAACAGCGTTCGAAATTGCAAGTAATTCAGAAATGATGCCCACAACGGGCACTCAATTCCATTCTACTCCGATACTTGATACTACACTTACAGCAGTAACCTTTCATCTTCAATATTTGCAAATATAATAATATAGAATTGCTTCATTTTTCAGAAAATTAATAAAATAACTCTAATATAAAATTTAATTAATTCAAATTTTGGCAATTTAGAAACTGCATTACATATATCAAATTCCGGCTACTTATTTAGTACCCACGCATTGGCGAGTAATTAGTACTAGTGCTACACATACATCTTAGTGTAGTGTGTTCTCAGTTCTATATATATATATATATTTGATTTATTATATCGACTGCCGGCCGACTTTGTCGTTCGCTACAACGTTTGAATAAATTGCGCCATATTTATTTTGCAGTGCAGTTATCAGCTATTTCGCGGTAAGAGCATTCGAAAGTGCTGAGTAATTCAGAAATGATCGTCCACAACGGATAGTCAATTCCGCTCTACTCCGATACTTAAAACTAAACTTACCGCAGTAACCTTTCATCTTCAATATTTACAAATATAATAAGAGATAATTGCTTCATCTTTCAGAAAATTAATGTAATAACGACAATATAAAATTTAATTAATTCAAATAACGCAACCATTGGAATTCATCGTGAAATTTCAATACCGTGCTACCCCAAGTGCAGAAATAATTGATGACAGGTTTAAATGAATTTATAACTAAACTTAATGTAAGTACGTGGGAGAAACTAATTGAACCGATTATGATACATCATTTGAAGTACAAAATATCGAATATAAAATTATACGATTGCATTAATTAATTAATTGCATTGTGAATATGGAGCGCAACAAATCATAATTTAATGCTAGCATAAGGTATGTTAAATATGTTCTACTTCACATAGAGAATAGAAAAATGATTTGAATATAAACACTATTGCGATACGTAATGTGCATGAATGCAGTTCTAGGTGATATTTGTGCAGCAAAATATAAAGTGGTATCATTCTTCTGGTTTTCGAACAATATGAATACACCAGCGAAAAAATATCATGTAAATATGCATATGTTCTCGGGAAAAACAGGATATGAAGAAAACAGAAAAAGTCACGTCACGCATGTTTGAGAAAAATAGTCGCTCCCGTTTTTCTGATCGTTCAACCCTCTGTGACTTTTGATTGTGGAACCATATAAAACGCTTTCTTTCTATACCAAGGAAGAGTGGATAATTTAGCCACTTTGAAGGGCCAGATAATGCTGCACGTCAGACAAATCAGTGGAGAATCTGCTGCGTTCTACAGTAGAAAATGATGCCCAGAGAATACAGATTCTGAAACACATGCAAGAAAAGCATATTGAACCACAGCTGTAAGTTATGTAAAATAGAACATTACTGTAAAATGTTAACATTTTTTATTTTCGACGCTTAATTTTTCTCCGAACATTCAGTTTAGAGCGACATTATTTTTTCACTGGTGATGAAAGCCTAAAGTATTCTTTCAGCCCATGGTCTAAATAGTATGTACAACAAATTTGGCTAAGTTTGGATCAACAGTGTTTTGACTGTCGAGCCCTAAACTTTGTGTGATACTAATAACTCCACTGCCCACAGCTAAAAGATGTGGGAAATGTATGTATATTTGAATACCCATAGAAAAAGATGAATGTAAAGCGACGGTACGTAGCTTTATACTTACGTCACAATGTGATTGCGCCTCAGCAGTTGGAAGTCGGAAACGAAACAGCATGGAAACATGAATGCATAATTATGTGTCTGTCCTCAATGTGTAACGCCCGCAGTGTCTTCAAAATAAAGTAATTAAGTCCTACCTGTATGTATTCAATGTGTCGTTCCGTGTAATTAATGAAAACGTGACAATCAAGAAAAGAACCAATTTACTGAACAACGTAAGAATCTCTCCCCCCCCCCTCCCCCCCGAAAAAAAAACTGTACCACACATTCATGCTAGAAAAGAAAGACTGGAATTCCAAACATTCACATGAACCAATTGTTTTCTAGTTCAAATGCATATATTTTATTTATAAGTTAAATGATTTACAAAATCATGTATACAATCACTACTTAAATAACCATTCTTAATCATCCAAATAGTGTCGAAAGACATAGCGTTCTTGGTTAATTTTTGCTCAGATTGTTCAGAGGAAATAAATAGGGGGCATTGTGAAGAATAAAACATAAGGAGAGATAAGTAAGTGTTCACCAACTTTGTCACACAGAGAAGTCGTTGAGATTCAGCATATCATTGGTGGACCTCGCTATGTGGGCTATTTTACCGACTTTGCAGCATCGACCATTATGTTTATCCTTATTTTGGACCGGTGAATATTTTTCTAACTCCCATCACTAAATGCCGTTGAGCAAGCGCTTTTTCTTGTTTAAAAGTTTTGGTCCATGTTGGGGGCGAGTCCACCTCTGGTCCCTAGCTACGGGTTGGTCGTATTATCTGGGTGCTCATTGATCAGCCTATATTACTGGCTTCAGAGTTGACTCTTGCAAACTCCACTTTATTCGATGGAGACCTGGCTGAGTGAGAACTCCGGCGATTCATCTCCCATTGCTAGCCATAAATTTGTAATAAAATTCTTTGTATTCGAGACACTGTTATGTCATCTCTCTTGACTGGCTGTCGCCATAGTTTATCGCCTTGTCAGTCCCTCTACTAAGTTTGAAAGTTCAAAGCTAAAGTAGAGTTATTGTCACACACTTCCTCTTTCATTATTGCCAACATGTTGTCATTTTTTTTTAAATTTAATATTTTTATTGTATTGATTTTTTTCATGTCCCTTCAAAAAACACAGTTTGACAAAAGTACACTGTAAAAATGAAGTCTTCAGCTGCGCTAGAGCTTAAAAGAAACCTCTGGAAGCCCACGGGAACCTCAGAAGTTGAAAAAATGTACACTTATAGTATCCCCGGCCGTCCAAATGGATGATCTATGTCTTCGAATGAGTCGGTCGGTCTGGGTCTGCAACACTTATAGTATCCAGCATAGGTCAGAACCTAACGGAGCCGGATTCCCCCGGGTGGCATAGAAAATGGGCTTTTCTTGGTTTAGAAAAGTCCCTAGACCTCTCTGATACCCATCGTATGAGCTAACAAACAGGCTGAATCTCTACGCATATGTGGTATTGACTACGGGACAGAACATAATGGAGCCGGAATTTTTCATTCTTCTGGGGTTACAAAAAATTGAGGAGATCGAAACTTCCTTCCAGATTGGACAAAATGGGTTGAAGGGGAGTGCGGAAAATTCATTTGAAACTTGTAACATAGAAGACTGAAACTTTGAAAACAACAGTTTCTACCATGGAACATAAGCTAACTAAACAGGATATTCGATAAAAATACTTTTTTTGAAGCTAAGCGCTATATACTGTAAAATAAAATAAATCTTATTAAATTATTGAAACCTAAATTTATAAAAATGCCAATTTCTGTCTTTGACGGGGTTTAGTATTAGTATCAAATAAATGCAATAATGAAATCGAATCTTAATTATAGGAACACAAAAATAAAGAAGTAAATAATTTAGAATTTATAGAAGGGACTTCTATATGTTATTCAGAGTTATTAAAGATAATTTAAAGTTTGAGGAGTATATGTGCTATCATAATTTGATTTGTAATAATTATTATGAAAATTCATCCCACTTGACATTTTTACTTTATTGATTTATTTCATAAATCTCCTGAAATGACAGTCTACACAAAGGTGCACTGTAAAAATTGTATATTTGTCAAAATTTGGAATTCAACTTTTCAGGCACGTCATAATACTCTTACACATGTTACGTATGTAGTATCGTGTGCATAGAAAACCCAGTAGAGCGCCAAATGTGTCTTATATCTAATAAACAGAACAACCCTACTCCTAGATCTCCAAATCAAACTTCAAGGTATGAATTGGAGTAGTTTAAGGAGACGACCGGAAATGTTAAGCGAGAGTTCGAAGTCGACAGTCTACGCCAGGGGTGGCCAACCCGCGGCCCGCGGGCTGCATGCGGCCCGCCTTGAATAATTTTGCGGCCCGCGAGATTCATTACAACTTTACAAAATACGATTATTTTGTGCAATATTTTTGTTTTTAGTGTAGTGTTTTGTAACAAATAAATCCCATAACTGTTTCTATTTTACACGTTGCTTCTGTTTTTATACATACTTAGAAGTGGGCAGTATTGCATGGGCAGTATTGCATTTTAGAAAAATACAAAAAATTATTTGAAATATATTCATCTCCCTTTCATGTCGATGTCGAGTCGGCCCCAGAATATCTCCAAATGGAACTGATTGACTTACAATGCAATAATGAAATAAAACACATTTTTGAAACATCTGAATCAAAAATAGATTTTTATAACACTTATGTCACAAAAGAAAAATTTTCCAATTTGAGAGATCTGGCACAAAAAGTTGTGAGCGCTTTTGGATCAACTTACACTTGTGAATCGTTTTTTTCGAAAATGAAATTTATCGAGATCGACTTGCAAAAACTAAGTGAAAGAGTTGAGAAACAAATATCTCACTAATTAAATAAATTAAACATTATTCGATCATTGCATTATTATTATTATATTAGCTATGTTTGTATACATGAAAAATAATGAAAACAATAATAATAATTCATTCTGTTTTAAATTTTCACTCCAATAAATGTTTGTAATGGGTCCAAATCTAATATAAAGATATATAAAAGATAAAGAGCCCTCGGGCCGACGTGGTGGTCGAGTGGTCAAGGCATGCGTTTCCAAAGCAATCGCTCGACCGCCATGTTGTGGGTTCGAGCCCCACGTAAGGCATGGATGTTGTTGTGTTGCGGGCGCAGTGTGTTCCGCCCCCCCCCTCTGGTGCACCTGGGGCAACGTCCCTAGGACGGCTAAATGGATCACATATAAGGCCGAATTATGGGCGAATGACGATGAGTCAAGTGCCTGGCCATTGGCAATAATATATATATATATATATATATATATATATATATATATATATATATATATATATATATATATATATATATATATGCGGCCCGCGGGATTATAATGTTTTTCTGAAGTGGCCCGCAAGGTCATTTGGGTTGGCCACCCCTGGTCTACGCATTATCTCCATAAAACACTCCGAGACAAACTGCTGCATAGACAATCTTCTTACAAAGAATCTATAGTTATTGGAAGATTACCGGATGTAAGATAAGACAAGACAAGGAATTTGTTCAAAATGTGTTCTATGGTATTCATGTATGGACTGTAAACAGCCGAGTCCCCATTTCGGTATTAATTTTCTTAAATCATTCTTGTGCACATCATAAAGTTTGAGATAGAGTTCTGACAAGCTGCAAACAAAGTTCTGTTCCATAAAAATGGCAAAATGTTCAGAATATTAGGTAATTCACTAAATTCCAGGCTACAAGCGCAGAACTCAAATGACCCAGTCCCATACTGCTGGAACAAGACGTTCCTGAATCCACAACCGCAGTTATATAGTGCAGTGATTTTCAAACTTTTTGGGTCGCAGGACCTTTTTGAAACTTAATTTGATGGCGGAACCCTGAAATGAGAAAAAGTATATTGAGATCCAAATTATGTATTGAAAATTTTATGCGTTGTTTAATACAATTTACATGAATCTATCACAGTAGGGAACTCCTGGAACCCCATATGCGGAACCTCGGGGTTCCTTAAAACACACGTTGTATTACGTTGCATCGTTTATTTCAAATGGCTGCGGCTTAGTTCTCTGCAGCTTTCTAGATTTAATAATACTATGGAAGCTCAGACCACGATAAAATTAAATAATTTTTTATATATAATATACTTCTAAAATATTATCGAAATATATTGTAGATACACAAAAACATTTCACTTTTAATTTTTCAGTATCTCAATTTTTCAATATCGTCCAATTTTTTCCAATATCATAATTTCAATTTCAATATCTTTCATTTTTCAATATATTCTGTTGGGTAATATAATAATGTTATATGCTTTGGAAGTAACGTAGCTATGAACTGTACGCCGGAAAAGTTTTATCTGTGACATGTCGGACTAATGGAATATAAATAAAATTTTAGTCGACATGACAGAATTAGCTGCAATATGAAATAAACATCGATGAATTACTTTAATTTCTTTATTTGTTCTTGTTCAATTTAGCATTTGTGGAAATAGTGATGTGGAATGCTGCTGAGAAATTTACACCATTTGTTTAGATATTTAACCTTTCTTTCCCATTCACTGCAAATAAACACCATTTCAATGCTCCAAATGAACTCCTGATATAAAAATGGGAGTGGTCAAATATGGGCGTGGCCATCCACGAATTTGATACGTGCCCCGTCTATTCAACATAAAAACTTTTCGATATTTTTTTTAATAATGCGTATTCACAAAACTCCTATACATTATTAATTTTAACTTTTTTTTACATACATATTGTTTTAAAGTTATTCTTAAGACCATATATTATCTTATAAAACATGGGTTCTTAAGATATATCGTTTAGACGTGAATTTAACGCCTGCACGTCCTTTCCTTCCTACCAACCCAGAGAGAAATTATTCGAACATAATCATTCGAAAATTACTTTAAACTTTAGATTTCAGCCAAAATAACCCTAAGTGTGGATAAAAAGTATAATAATGTGCTGTAATAATCCAATGGAATTAAATCCGAGAGCAGTGAGCATTGACGGAAAAAAGTTTATCTGTTACATTATGTATGTAATACTAAAACGTTCGCCGATCCGGTGGTCGAGTGGTCAGGGGCAAATATTTCTGTCTGATCGCTGAATTGCAGGGTTGTGGGTTCGAATCCCGCCAGCGGGCATGGATTTGTGTTGTCGAGGCAAAGTCAGGCTTCCGTCCTTGTGGAGCCTCAATAAAAAATGAAGCTGCAAATTTCTCCCCTTCGCCATGGGACCAGGGGCCAAGTGGACGTGGTGCATAGGCGCTCCTTCACCACGGGGGAATAAGTAACAACAACAACAACAACTAAATCGTTCAGCCTTTGTATTGGGCAGATTTCTAATTCGAACAGCTGGGTGCGTATGTTTTAGTTTAGTATTAAAAAGGGTGGTTCAAAAATATTACGCGACTAAATATTTCTTGAATGATTGTTCGTTGACACATTGTTCCAATTTCAGAAATGCTTTGTAACATCATCATACGCAATCGGTATACGTATGCAAAATTCGATCATGGAACAATTTTTAGTAATGAAAAAGGCAAAATGTAATCTTTTATACTGGGAACCTAAAACAATATTTTCAATTTTAAAAATATGTTCAATATCCCTATTAGTTAAAGAAAGTTCCATTACCATACGACCAAAATTACCAAAGATATCGTTCATTAAAGTTTTCAACATACTGTATAAAATGTTTGAAGATGGGTAGGCATGTAAGTTTTCGAATGGAAATTTTATCTAACGAAATATGAATGTTTGTATGACGCCGTCAAATCTATGTCTGTCGTTTCTATAGATCGGAGCAAAGTCTTTTAAGTCCTATAACTTTGAAAAAGTGTTATAACTTCAGAGAACCCTTTTCTTTTCAAAAGAACTCCAAATGAATAAGTGGCAATTTGCTAATTTGAACTTCCTTTGTAGATGGCTCGTATAAAAATATATGTAGTACTTGTTTACTGAAACATGTCACGTGGACCAAAATTGTTGCAGTCTGTATGTCTACTTAACAGGTCAGCAATTGACATGAATAAGTGAGTTCGCGATTCCTGTCGATTTTGAAAAAGAAAGCTATTATTTGCCTTGGAAATTAGTAGAAATCCCCTCCTCCCTATATTTATACTGTATTTATAAAGATTTTATCTATTGAGTTATTGTTTCAGCAGTTTCTGAGTGATTACTTAAAACACACTTAATTTCACTAAATTTGATTCTTTTGTCCGAAAGCTGTCCTGCCTAAAATACTAATTCGTATTCAGGGATGCTTAAAATATGCAAATTTGTCAAAGTTGTATAGTCGGAATTTTATAACCCTGTACAATACTTTCTGTTTATAGATTTACTATATATTGAAGGAAAAGTAAAATGATTATTATGTAAAAATATCAATAATTTGCTTAAGTTCGAAGAATTTTCGTGTACCTCTGACGACGTCTTCGTGAGTCGATTCGCTTACTGCAGATGTTGAAACGCTGACCTTACAGACAACTAAAAATCTCTTAGTAAACAGAACAAAACGAAATCTCTGTCTCTTTTAATGAAGTGTTATCAACAAAAAAAATAAATTGTACCCACCAAATATGAAATATGTTGTGCTTTATGATAAATGAATTTTTGTTTCTGAACAGGGATCAATGAGATTATAAATCACTCCCGTGACCTGATTTTATTGTAGTATGTTCTTTCAAGGTTATTATATCTAATCAATAATTTCATAACATAGAAATGGTAGCTTTACAGAATATAAACTTTTTATTTGATATTTTGTCTGAAGATTAAATATTTTTACTTTCCCACACTATTTAAAGGAAATATTACTTTCCCGAAATTTTTCGAATGCGAAATTTTGACGGATGGTCAAGTTTGTAAGATCTCCTGAATCCATTTCGAGCACTTTTAGAAATATGTGCATCCTGTGTCTGCGGACACGATTGCTCGAGAACGAAAAAGCAATAACAAAAGTTATGTGCATATATATATATATATATATTATGTGAAAAATCATAACAAAATTGAATTTTTAGTCATTTTCGCAATTCGGTTCCGGATATCCCACAGCGAGTTTATGGATGGTAATCAGCTGTTGATCGTAAAAATAGCGTGAGATATGACAAATAATCAGCAAATATAGGTGAATTTATATGTGATGATTGCAATCCCTAAAACAGAAAATTCCATTAAAAACTGCGAAATTTTAGTTTGTATATGGCTAAAAAAACGGCTAATAAAAAAAAAGTGTAAAAAAAATATGCCACGATTAATTAAAACGAAAGGAATTTAACCAGTTACTATTAACAAAAAATTAGCTGAGATATTCCATTTATTGTCATTATGTATATTTCGTTCGATTGCAATGACCAGAAAATGAAGTGTACACAGCGTTCGCCATTATTTCAAGCCTCATTAAAAAATTCCTTGCTTATTCTTAAAACTTCTCATATTCCGCCATATTGTAAACCTCTGTGATGAGTAACAAAGTTAATCACATCACGCAAACTACATAAAAATTATAGAAGACTGGTTGCAGACTGCATGATGCGGCATGTTCGTCAGAAATTCTGTCGATACGGTGCGGCGATATAAAGTTTGGAAATCTCCAAGTGCAGCAAACAGGATCGAATTTACTTTTACCAATCTCTTAGCTTCTCTATTGACAACAAAGCTTATCACTAATGCTGCTTTTAGATTTTCATTCCAAAAGTAAATGTTTGGAGTACTTCGAATTTGTTCTCCTTAATTTATAAATTCTCCGCTAGGGCCGCTATAATCCCTTTTAAATAATCGACCATAGACACTTTGCTATAGATAGACCTAATGTGTATACTCATGGACTTTGCCTTAAATATTGCGGTACTTAAGGACTTTCCTAGGAGTCTTATACACATGACTATATTCATTCACACCATGTACAGATAAGCTGATGTACATATATATTTTTCTAGTGGCCAGGCACTTGGAAACTATTTAATCACCAGGCTCTTTGATCATCAATATTTAATCACCAGACACTGTTAAATCATTCCCCTAAACAGCAACCGAAGTATTAACTATTTTGTCTTCATACAAAGCTGCCTGGTTCCATTCCAGGAGGAGGATTATGTTACGCCCTTAAACCAGGGTCGCGATAGCCCCGTGGTTAGCGCGCGGGAATTGCAATTGGTAGGCCCGCGTTCGATTCCCTCCGCTGCCAAAACTGCCACCGTGTTCATGCGGAGTACGATCACGTTAAACATGTGGGTCCGGAAGTCCTTCCGAAAGGTTGGTGGTAAGGGAAGGAGGGTACGATCCCTGTGGATGCCTCCCCCACTGGGTTTCGGTCTGAATTAGGTGGCTCTTCCCGGCCATCCAAACAGTTACCTTACACCTTTCTGGTACCGGCCGTCCAAATGGTTGCTCAAGTCCTTGTTGACGAGCCGGACGGTCGGGGTCTTCAACACCTTTCTGGTAGCCAGCCGTCCAAATAGCTGCTCTATATCCTAAGGATGAGTCGGACGGTCTGGGTATTCAAAATCTTTCTGGTAGGTCGGACGATCTGGGTCTCAACAACAACAACAACGCCATTAAGACACCCAATTTTGTCTGGATTCCAGTGGGGCCGACATTCACAGCTCCCGTATTCTCCTTTCTTTAACATCAACTTCTCAGAAGAACTTATACCCACAGATATATCGTGCAAGTACTCGGAGTAGACGCAGTGACAGTTTGTGCGAGTGCAAAATCCCTTGACTTAACCACGGGGATATCCCATCCCGGCTGATGTGAATATAAACTTGGTGATTCCAGTCTCATGGAGATAGAACTCAATCATTATGAAATTGGATTTCAACTATATGATAATACGGAATGTGTTGCAATATTGTGATTTGCAATATTTGGAAGCATAACGGGTTTTCTGGCATCCAATGAAGTTTTCATATATTCCTTGATGCCGAAAGCATAAAAAGAATCAAAATGGTCCTAAGAATGTTGTAATCTGCAATGATAATAACGTTGGTGTCTCATACTTTGAGCAGATTCGATGTATATAAATAAATTCAGCAATTGAAAGTCAGTCGGAGTTTTGGGATGGCCAAGAAGGTGGTTTTTCAGAATCGAGGTAATAATCGTCTAAGAGTGTTGTGTTAAGAATAGAAGTCTGACCGTTCTAGAAGGAGTGGTGTCAATTCAACAATTAGAGTTCAAAAAGCGAAGTGTGCGTTTCGTAGTCAAATGGGGCAATGAATGCCAAAGAGTGCATTTTAGTGTCCATGAGAAACAGCAATGAATGTCCTAGAGGGCGTTCCAGTGTCCATGATAAACAGAGATATGTGCCAATCTGTATTATATAATAGGTGTAACATATGATTTTTTGAGCATTATATAAAAATCCTGACATTATCCCCTCCTTAAGAGTGTAAATAAAATTAATGTAAGTTTAATCGTAATCATAATATGTGTAATAAATAATGTTTCTTTTAAAAGTTAAAATAGTGGAATTCAATGTGTAGTGTTGTAATTAATAATTATATTTTAGGAACTCGTACAAAGAAATTATGGTGGATTAATGCGGCTATGATGCAATGTACAAATATTTGATTCACGACCGCGTTAATTCTGGGTAATTTCCTAATTATAAACTCCAATATTAACTTTCTTTGACCACAGCAACATACAAGACATTTACTGGTAACATCTTTTGTAAAAATAAACTTTTGTTTAAAACATTTTGTATAATTTCTTGATTATTCTAATGCTCAAGTTCTTTAATTTAGTGTTCTACTAACTCAATTCTCCGGAATCTGTAGCAGGCATCACACTTCTGAATACATTTATTGAATCAGTTTTTATTAATTTTGTTTTTTCTCTAATTAGGCATCCCATAAATGTTATGAAGCGTGCTGTTTATTGGCAAACCAAATAATTTTATAAATGATCTCTATAAGTCACTCTTGGGAAAAAGATTCTCGAAACTCTTAATTAAAATTTCATGATCTGGGATTGGTATTATATATAGCGGTGCATCATGATGAATTCGGCAATGCTCTCATTAATCTTCACTTGTATGTCAGCCTGATTATTCTCAATCGCACAGAGTTGGTTATGTGAATAAAATGTTTTTCAGTTTTCATGACTTTAAGAGAACTTGTGAAGAAGAACGTAAATATACGCCTCACATTATTTTTTAAACATATTCAATAATGTTATATGCTAAAATAATGTTATATGCTAAAATAATGTTATATGCTAAAATAATGTTATATGCTTAAATAATGTTAGTTGTTTCTACTTTTTCTGTATATACGTAGCATAATGCATAGGAAAAAAATTGTGACGGGATCGAAAATTCGAATTCGAGTTGGAACGTTTTTGAGGTGTTGTGTGCGTGCATATGTGTGTGTATTAGTATCTGTGTCAGTGAGTCTGTGGACACGATATCTCACGAACGAATGAAGCATTAGAAAATAATTTAAAACAAATATTACAAGCAATGAATATTGAAACCTTATTGATTTTAATCTCGATTAGTACGAAGCCCCCCCCCCCCAATTTTCGAATGAATTTTTTAAACCGTCTTTTAATAATCAGGGTCTTGGAACATTATCTGCTATTTATTGAGAGTTTACAATTTTTTTATAATTACCCAGGTCATCGAGCTCACTCAAAGAGTGCAGAGTAGTTATTACGGACGGATGGCTGGAAAAACAGAGAATTAGTAAAACACATAGACATAGGCACACATTCCTGTCACGATAGTTTCAGGAGTTTCTTAGAACCTTAATAAAAACATATTTCAGATCAATCTCACTACAATAAATATTGAACAGTCTGACAATATTTTCAATAGAATGCGTGGAAGTAAGAAATATTAAATTAGAAAACATGCTTACTAACTTTACAGAGAAAAATGGAAAAACATATCTATGCAGTAATCGTTTTTTCCCTAATATATAATAGATATGTGTTACTATCTAAGGTCTTATATTTTCAATGTAAATTACTTTCATAAATAAAAATTAAAATACTGTAATTTTTAACAAAATCATACAGGATCGGTCTCTGTTGCTCAAACAGAATTGCTTGTTGTTGTTGTTACTGATGTCCTCCTGTTTCGGCGGAGCCGATTGAGGACCAGTGACGCAGGAAGCAACGAAGAAAGACACAAGACGAGAGAGCAAAGTTTATTACAAGAACGCATTACTGACGATGGTCGGAGGGGGTGCAGCTTCACATTTTGACGAGGATCCAGAAGGCGGAAGACTGACTTTATCCTCAAGAAACATCCATGCCTTATTCGGGATTCGAACCTGAGCCCTCAAGACAGCAGCCGAAGACGCTATCCACTTCACCGCCTGGGCGGCACTGAATCGCTTTCTGTTGCTCATACAGGATCGCGTCCTGTTGCTCACACATAATTACGCTATGTTGTTCATATGAGATCGCTCTCTGTTGCTCATATAAGACCGCTCTCTGTTGCTCAAAGAGGATCGCTCTCTATAATCGTTGTAACGGGACATTACAACTATCAAGTTGTTTGCCTCTTGAAAATTAATCGTAGCACTGAATATATTCTTTGGCTACTAATGTCATTTGCTGTAACAGCAATGGGGATCTATCAACAAAACAGTCACCTCTCCAGCAGTTTGAACGATCGTATCTACAAATACATTATCGGTTTGCTTTTTCGGTTTCATTTTCATCCTCTCATTTTTCATGAATTTACAGCTAAACCAAATTGTCGGTCAAATATGGCCGATCTCTTGGGTGGTATCGGCATATCTTTATATTAAGCGTGAAAAATTTAAGCCACTGTGTAGATGGTATCTTGGAGAGTTAACGGGTTAGTGTGGTGGATAGTCTCAAAGCAAAAGGCCTCGGCATGCAGATTATCCATATCAAGTACGTTAGATGATTGTATTGCCATGAACTGGTCCAACAATTAATTACAAGGAAAATGAATCGATAGATAAATACATATTTCTTCAATGCATTCAAGGCGACGCTGGATTTTTCAGATAGTGTTAAATTATGATTGAGCAGCTAGTCATGAAATTTACGAAACGTCTAAAAATCTATCGGGTATTAATTGAAAATGCTTGTTTTCGAGTTATAATTTTAATTTTAATTTGGTCTTCAGTTGCATATCAATGGCATTAATGCAATGTTAAATTATAACTTTGCAATTGCCCGTAAAATTTCCCTTAAACTTTATATGGTGAAAATTTTAATATCTACTATCTCGGAATCGGCCGCAAACCAAAAATCGGGCTTCGTCACGAGAAGCTACTGCTGAAGCTACATAGCAAAATTATAATTCTCGATATATTGCAAAAATGATGCATTTCGGTTTAAAAGTTATTTAGAAATAAGGTTGCAAACACTGAGGAATCTGTGTTAGTGATGGAGGGAGCTACACTTAAATAATTATATACGTATTAAGTGCTTTATATTATATAATTATATACGTATTAAGTGCCTGCAATATCTTTACGTTCCCATACTATAAAGACTAGTATAGAGAAAATATTGTTTTCACGAAATTTTTCGAATTCGTGATTTTGTTGCTAAATATGTTTAAAGATCTTCTGAACATGTTTGACTACTTTTGGAGTGATGTCCATCTGTCTGTATGTCTGTGGTCGATCTCTTGTTTACACGATAATGGTCACATGCATAAATAGATATTCACGAAATTTTTTATTCGACTTTGTTTTTAAAAATTTTAGAACTAGATAGAACTTTTTTAAACTCAAATCAAAACTTCGAAATTTTATACTTTTATGACGTAGCAGCATAGGACAAAATTTGACATAATCATGCATAAAAGGGTTTATTTATGGTTCAGTGATCACGTCACTTCATAGATTCAATCATTGTTGCAAGTTAACCCCCCAGGGGTACGTTGTTAAGTATGATATCAATTGAAAGATTTTTTCAAGCCCTTTTAAATGAAGGGTAACATGCTATAGTTGTAACTATTTGGATACCTAATACCAATTCTTCAAAAAATTTCTTGTAGAATTTGAAAAAGAAATGCTACTAAAAATGGATTCTGCTATAAGAAAGTCGAGTTCAGTCACACTCTAGTTAATTTTAAATATGTGCAACTGGTTGGAGAATTCGCCAACTAATTCCGAAAGCAATGTGCTAAGTCACTTAGCGTATAATTTTAAGTTTACGTTATGCTGCACACCAAATAGTTAAAATAAGCTTATTGAAATTTGGCTGAAATTACACCTCAAGATACTGTAAACAGCATGTATCAATAACGTAAGGAGTAATATTTTACTATTAATACCGAAACATGATTTAAAATACGACAAAATATTACTTTCCAGTAACGAAAAAGAGACGAATACTGAAATCACTGTTCATTGCAATATTGATGATGAATGTTTATGTAGATATCATGAGTAATCAATTGGTGATCATCTTAACGTGATCCGACTAAAATCCTCAGAGTTATAGCGCAGTCTTTGCTAAGACATAAAAACGTAAAAAATATAACGCAAAAAGTTTAAAAAATGAGTAATTATGACGTAAAATATATTTTTCACAACTACAAATTGATAAATATATATTAAGAAATATCTATTTTAACCTAAATACTTTAGAATCTGTTGTCAATCCACAAGATGTTGTCATTCCAGATAAATATTTACATAGACAATTATTAGTTGCAGATTTGACGAATCACGATTGAGATCTTCATTACTTACACTTCTTGCAAAACAGTTATGTTATCAGAATTAAAACAAAACTTACGGACAAGAAAAAAGTGAGGCAATACTATTTCCCAGAAAAAGAAATTCTATTTGGGAAACTTTTACGATTACAACGCTAGTTGTTCAAACTCAACACACACAACAGATAACAACCCCACAAAGAATAAAAATAGACTCCACTACAGATAGAAACATCCGATGCCTCGGGGAAATTTTGAGATAAAATGTTAGGGAAAGAAAAATTCTAGTCACACACCTAGAAAATCAAGCGTCCATTCATATCCCAAACACATAAACCCAGTGGGTTAATTATGTGATAAGTCCTTAGTAACGTATATATATATATATTTAAAACTGCACTATATTGTTGTATTATTAATACTCCTGTCTTATTAACATTTATACAATATTATTTTTACTTTCTTATACTATATAACATAGTATAAATAAAGTAGTGTTTTCACTTAAATATTCGAACTCGATGTATTGCTTCCAATGTATGTTTTAAGACCTCCTGAATAAGTTTTGATTATTTTTGGAGTGATGTCCGTCTGTGGTCTATTTCTTGTATGCACGATAGCGGCCACAAATATTAATCGATTTTTATGAAACTTTATATCCGGCTTTGTTATAAAAAAATCCAGAACTAGATAATTTTTTTTTTACATTCGAGCTAAAACTTTTAACATACGAAAAATATCTTTAACATAGCAGCATAGAACAAAATTTGATATAATCACGCATAAAAAGGTTTATTTATGACTTGATAGTTTAAATCATTGTTGGTTGTGAAAAATAACCACGATACAATTTTTTTTGTTCGTGACGTCGTTAGGACCCTCAGGGAACAAGACACCTTTCCGGGTGGTACAATGCAAAATTTGATATCAAACTACAGATTTTTTCAAGCCCTTTAAAGTGAGGAACAAGCCATAATTGTAATCATTTGGACTCACGATACCGATTTTTCAAAATTTTTCTTGTAAAATTTAAAAAAAAATTCTGATGTGTACAGCATATGACTTTCTGTATATAATGCAATGAGTTTACTACTTTTACACCAACAAAATAGGTTATTCTTATAGTAGATACTTGTTTTCTTTCCAAAATATTGAATTTTCGTCAATGAGTAGTCATTTTCATTGATTTAGCGTCATTTTCATCCGTTTGGCGAGATTTTTGTTCATTTGGCAACATCTAAAAAAGTCGCCAAGTTGGCGACATTCTGCCATATTCGTCACCAAAATCTTGCCTAGTATTATGGACGGAGAAATAAGTCATTCTTATAGCAGATAAATGACTATTGGCGTTAAAATTCAAAAGTATTACTCAAAGTATCGTTTCTCAAGAATGGAACGAGCTGGATCCACGAGAATGATGTCACCAAATTTATCGCACGATATTACATATGAAAAGTGAACTTGTTTCTCAACAGGTAATATATATTCTTTAATTTGTGGGATTTTTTAATAAATTTATTTGAAAAATGTGCAATATCTCGAAACCGGTTCATGCTAAGGTATAAAATTTATGTCAATCGTTTTCTAAGGAAAAATTACATAAGAAATGTCTATTTACGTAACTTTATTAAAAGTTTTGATTTTTTGATGATTTTTTCAAAATTTCACTCGAAAATTTAGGGAGGTTCGGAACATTCGATTGCGTTTAAAAACAATAGGCTTCCAGTACTCACGGATTGTGATTTTTGTACCAAATGTCATTCAAATCGCTTCATTCGTTCGTGAGATATCGTCTCCACAGACTCACTGACACACACACACACACACAGACATCAACTCAAAAATGTTTGATTCGTGATCAGTGATGCTTGAAACGTGCTCTCCCGTCGAAAACTCGAATTCGCATTTTCGACCCCGTCACTATACTTTCCTTATACATTATGTATATAAGGAAAGTAAAAAAAACGGATTTTTATTATAGAAAAGTTCAGTTGAGCCACACTTCAGTTAATTTCTATTCTTATTTCTTGCAAAGACATTGAAATTGGCATTGAAAAGCTTGAAAACACATCATTAAGCTACATTTATGTTAAGCAGTTTATTTATTTCCCAATTTCATTAACTTGTTTTTATTTGTGAGAAATGTTTGAGTTTCATTAACTTAAATCTACACGAAAAAGTTATATGTACGGTTTTTGATGAGCATATTTTAAGGAAATACTGATTGCGGTGATCGGTAACATTTTTATTTAATTATATCGATCTTTTATAGATAATAATTTCTAAAATCAGAGATATACGACCGAGATACGACAGAGATATCATCTGTTTTAAGTACTATTTTGTAGACGTAATTATTATAAATTATATTCTGTATTCAGATTTTGTAATTTATATAATTTGCATCAAAGGAATCTTGATATTTTCAGCATGTTTTTGTCTCAGTTTTGAAAAGTGCGTTTTGTCAGTGGTAAATACGCTCGGTATTTGTGTTTGTTTGATATATCTGTATCGCTTTTATCGTATTATTTTATGTGGGGAGTCACCTTGTTGATTCGTATATCTGTTGTATACTCGCATGTAAAGAAATAACCAATAAGTACACTAAAAATAATAATTTTAATAATTATTTACGACATTGCTCATGTATCATCACAATCCTATTTATTTTTACCTATTTATTTTAGAGCAGATAAATCACTAGTTTTTCAGTAATGAATGTGTTTTTACCGTTTCTATTATATTCACTGCTAATTTTTCTGGTTCCTAGTTTTTTACTTTCATTTTATCGCGTTTGGCAACGATTTTCCTCCAGGCTCACTTAATTCAACTATTTATTGATTGATCCGCCCTGTTATTGACTAATATAATGTAACTATTTACTGACCGACCTCTTGCCGATGAGGTTTTGGTTTTTCTGTCTCTCTAGCCTGGCGAAGGCTATTTTTACCTTTCAAAGTGTTTGATACATTTTATTAATTTTTATGCTGTTTTTAACATAGTAATTTTATTGCAGATTAATTTCAGCCGCAGTTTCAGAGGAATTTCATAAATACAGGGATGTTTTAATATAATACACCCGAGTGATTTACCAAACCAAACTCTGAACCATATAAATATTTTACTGAAGAGTTGTAATGAAAATGAATAAAAATGATGATGATGATTATACTAAATATAAAAACAATAATAATAATAATAAAATAAAAATCAATAATAATAATAATAATAATAACTTGTCGCCACATTTCGCCAGGATTATTCGCCATCATTGACATTCAATCATTCAAGTTTTCGAAAGTATATTTACAGATGACTTCAGTATATTGTATTAATTATCCATCTTACTTATCTTGTATAGCATGTTAATGATCTTAATTACCTTGTAATGATCGTGCATTAAATTATTATCTTAATTATCATGTAATGATCTTACATTAAATTATCATCTTAAAATTATATTGTATCACATCTTAACTATCTTATTTATTTTGTATCACATCTTAATAATTTTTCAGTGTATTTATGACTTTTATCACATCTATTCTAATCACAGAAACTTTACCGTGCAATATTGCAGCATAATGAGATAGAACGTCCACCGTGAAGTTGAATAATAAAAAATAGCTACCAAAATTTTAATAAAACTCGATATTTATATATTTCTCACTGGCATTCTTTCCTTAATTAATCATTTACTGCGTGACCTGTTTCATTCCTACTGTTCTTCGCGAAGGCGAATGAAACACCTCCATCTTACAAGTGAACCGCTAAATTCAATATTGGGTATTTCGATGTCAGGAATGTGGGTTATCTATCAAAGGGAGAGTTATGCATGACGGAGAATAACACATTCCTTATTCACCAGAATATCATCGATTCGCTTAAAAATGGATTCACAGTCACGAATTTAAAGAATGGGGAATGATTTACAGCACCTCATGATGTATTTGAAGTCATTTACTAAAATTGAATATGAGAATTTTGGATTTCAGTTGTAACTGTAAATTACTGATAATACTTTAGTCAGAGATGTAAATTACTTAATTAACTCATTCAATCGGAATATATGAATGTTAAAAAATAATAGCATAAACAAATACTAAACATGTAAGTATAATATATGTACTTTAAATAATGTATTACGTGCATTGAGTACTGTACTATGGCGCATTGTATCGGACTTGAGATCGTTACTTCTAGATCATGAAACAATTCATTTTTACAACCTTTTATTTCACTTGTTTGTTTGTTTGTTTGTTTGCCAGTGTGATTCAGATCTTTGAGGCCGTAATTAATCGGATTCTATTCATCGTACTGACATGAAATTTGGCATGCTGTTGTCTTTTGTGGTGCATTTTAATTCCTTCCATTCTTATCTTGATGAAGGAGGCTGTTCCGCCTGCAAAACTGGTTGCTACTGTTACTAATTTACTATATGCTGTATTTGTAACGAAGCTTTTATTTCACAATTGAATTATGTACGACTGGAAAAAGGAATTCAGCATAAAGTCTATCAATTTATGAGTATATATGATGATAAGCATTTGTACTAAAAAGCTAGATGCTGTGTAATGTACAGTAATAGTAATAATAATAACAATAATAATTATAATAATGAATATAAAATAATAATCGCAAGAATGCTAATAATATCAATAATAATAATAATTATTATTATTATAACGATAATAATATTACTAATAATGATGATAATGATAATAGTAATGAGGATAAATTTATTAAGTTGAATTTACTTATTCATTATCATTACGTAATACCTGAAACAAAAACAAGAATCAATTTTACTCACGATGATTACAAACTTATATTTATTGCTCCGTATTCAACTGAAAGTGTAACTTAGCATATAACACAATTAAGGTGCCAAACGGTTTCGGAGTCAAAGCACCTTCAGCACAGAAAGACAGCACTACCAGAATCTGTCTATGAAATATTACCCGTGACACAGGAGGGAAAGTGTTGCCAAATGGAAAGGGAAGAAATGAAAAGTTAAACCAAAGAAATTGGAAGAATAGCAGATAAATTAAGCGAGCGAAAAGTAGTAACCTTAAGTATAAATTTGATCCTAAATATTTCCATATTGGAAGTGCCAGACGTCATATATAATAAAAGACAACACTCATTCCGCAGCTAGGGCGTGGTAGCCCATTGGTTAGCGCGCTGGAGTTGCACTCGGTAGGCCCGGGTTCGATTCCAGCCACTGCCAAAACTGCCGCCGTGTTCATGCGGAGTACGATCACGTTAAACATGTGGGTTCGAAAGTCCTTCCGAGAGGTTGGTGGTAGGGGAAGGAGGGCACGGTCCCTGTGGATGCCTCTCCCACTGGGTTCCGGTCTAAATTGGGTGGCACTTCCCGACCGTCCAAACAGTTACCTTACACCTTTCTGGTAGGTCGGACGGTCTGGGTTTCAACAACAACAACTCATTCCGCGGCTGTGTAGCCCATCGAGGTGAAATAAAGGACAGGTCAAAGACGTTTCCCAATTTAAAAAATCAGAATTTAAATATTTAAACCATGGAGTTAGAGATACTTGCTTCCTCCTCTATTTAGAAATTCATGCTATAAACGTTGAAATGAATGCAAAATTAATTTATATAAATAGATTAGTTTGAACTGAATTGTATGGCCCGTGAAGTCAGAGCGAGAGATATAAATTTACCTCTTAATACCTAAATAAATTTACCTAATTAATTATTAAATATATAAATTTACCTCTTACCTTTATAATATTTACCTCTATGGTATGACCAGTCATTGCAAACTAGAAATAAAAAATTGAGACATTAAACTTGATAAATTCGTTGTTAGGGGTTCTAAGGGAGAGCAGATTAATTATGTTACGTTAGCGAATGCTATAGTATGTGTATTTTGGTTGGGAGTCGTATAATATGTATTAATATTGAATGGGAGGGGTGCATGGTTCGCATGTGTAAGTGCGGAGTGGTTGGAAGGAAATATTTTGCAACTTTATGAATAGCGGGTCTGAGAAAACAAATTTTTTGCAACTTTATCCAGTCATCTGACGGGCTTATCCTTCTAGTCTATGATAACAAAGTCTGACTGATATGGATTAATTCGCCATCATGAGGTCGATTGTGTTACAAATGAGCGCACTGAAGCGGATGAAGACCATAGGGGACGAACTACAGCACTTCAGAAGGAATTTCAATTTAATTATTCCAATTGAATTTCAGAATTCAGTTGCAGTGGACTGTTCAAAGTTTCCTCGGTTTCGACTGGAAAGTAAAGTCACTGATGCGTTTTCGCGTTAATACTGAATCAATGAGATTGGATAATCATGAATCGGTCAAAATGCAACATAATATATATATCAATGAAATGTGTTCGGGAAAGCTATAGAATAGATCTATTTAAAAGTGAGAAAACTAGTAAAGAAAATATGTATAATACTAAAAATTATAATTTTTTATTTTATATAGTTAAAGTAATTATAATAATCTGGTAGTTATTTAAAAAAATAGTTGTCTAAAATACCTTTCGAAAGTAGTTGGCTACATAAAACTCCAATATACAATATTCAAAATAACGAGCTAACAAAAGATATTAAGGGTGTTGAAATGTTAATATAATCAAATAAAAAAAAAATATTTATATGAATACCCGCTACGCGTCTGTAGCGTCCTTCGGTGTACCTACGCGTTTAGAATACTGCTACTCTTAGAATGCACCAAAAGAAAACATTACGGGTTTTTGAATTCCAGAGTAAACAGCTATTTAAAGATCCCATTTTCTCATTTTATGTAACCGACTGATAAAAATGCAAAGGTTACTTTAAAATCTGTTGTAAATAGTCACGTAGAATTTTCAATGAATTTTATCAATAATACACTCATTGTGATTACATACATTACAATAAATGTTATCAATATCATAAACAAATTATTCAAAAAATATCGACTAGTTTCAAACGCAAAAACACATACTACTTTTTTTTTTCAGGACAAAAACGCAGAGCAGCTACACCTGCGAACCCCAGATGGCGTCTGATTTATATTTTTATCTAAAATATAAAATACTTATAAATAGATGGTAAAATAGATGGTAGAATAGATGGTAAAATAGATGATAGCATTTAAAGGTTGAATATGCTGTTGCGATCAAACCAACAATTTATTTTTCAGTTATTTTTACCAGCCATCAAAGCGAAACAATTCTGAATTAATTTCAAATTATTTTATACAGCAAATTGAGCGAATATGTATATATAGAAGTTCCTATATTTATCAATATAACTAGATCTCAGAGAAATTAAGAAGTATATGATTACACAGTAATAACAAGTACAATAATATTACATAATTATACAAGGCATTTATGAATAACACTTCATATGTTGTCAAACGGTGTGTACACTTCCTTTTTGACGTAACTTTAAGCATTTTATGCACGTTTGCATACTTATTTCGTACAATCCTTAATAATTTTCAGAAAACCAGAAGTGTAATCTTCAGAGCATTCATAACAAGTTTCGTTAAATTTCAAGTTTTGGTTTCTCCAATCAAATTTTGGAAAACATTCTTACATATTCCGCTTAAGCTTAACTTTTAGACACTGTAGATCAACCTAATGTGTATAGGCATCTGATGTGCACAGTTCATAGACCATTCCTAGTTATATGATTATTTCCCTCCTTAAACAGTCCAATACTATTGTCAAACTTTTCTGAACAACCAGCATGTTCATAAATGAGTGTACTTGACACAATCATTCCCTAATTATACAAGATTATTACCTTCCTGTAATACATGGTAATGTATAGGGAAAGTATTGGAAAAGTGCCGAAAATCGCGACTCGAGTTTTCGACGGATCTACACGTTTTAGGACCTCCAGAACACAAAAAAACTATTTTTAATGTAACATGTGTGTATGTGTGTGTGTGTGCCTGTCTGAGCAATGTATGTATCCACCGTAACTCAAAAACTAATGCACCAAATTTCATAAAATTTGGTAGTTAACTCACTTGTATATGATCCTGTTGCTGATTAGTTTTTGGTACGATTCAGGATAAAAGAACCCGCATTTTTTTGCGAAATGGCCCGTAAAAATTACCTGTATCCACTCTAGTTGAAAGACTGTTAGTTCAAATTTTATAAAATTTAGTAGATAAGTCACTTGTGAATTACCCTGGTGCTGATTAGATTTTGATACGATTCGGAAAAAATAACCTGCCTTTTATTGCGAAATGACCAGCAAAATTGTCAAAATCTAAAATAAAAAACTATGTATGCTCAGATATATCAATTTAATGCTTGCTTTATATGTAATGTTTAGCGATGAAAATAATAAAACCAATCCCATTACACTAGGACTAGCCGTTCTCGAGATATTTTAACTTTTTCTCATTTTCGCTTCGCTACCTTCTTAAATAATAAAAGGCAATGTCTGTGTGTGTGTCTGTCTGTCTGTCTTATACACTATACGTTCAGCGACCGCGCGTCGGAGAGCTACGAAATTTTGCAATCGGAGACCCGGGGGGGTGGGAAGGGGACACGTGAAAACCGATTTTTAAAATTTTAATTATTTTTTTTGTTATTTAATGTTTTATGCGATTTCGACCGTTTTTTGCCATTTTTGCCCTTTTTTTTCCACGATCTGGACATCGTAGGAAAAAACAAATCACACCATCGGAAAGAGCAGAGAATTTCGAGTAAAAATATATCAATTTCAAATCTCAGAGATAAATTCTAATATTTTTTTATGATTTTAAAGCAAAAGTCACTTTTGACTCAAAAAAACGATTTTTGGTTTTTAAATTCTCGCATAGTAAAAAGTACTCATAATTTCGACTAATAATTTACATTTTAAGAAAGGTCAAACATCTGGCATTCTTACAAGTCCAATCTGGTCAGGAAATATTCCGTATTGCCCACAGGATCGGGATTTTAAAAGTTTCCGAATTTCAATTTCTCGCCGTTCCGCTCGGCGTGCCGCTTCGTTTCTCCCCCGCTGAAGTAGGGAAGGTGGTGGGTGGGGACGTCAAGGTGGAGGTGACGTCACGGGTCTGAATTTAAATGAAATAAGAGCTTAACATATGCACTGTAGAAATTATTATATTTATATTTTAAATGATGGAACGATATGGATTTTTTAAATGGATATTTTAATTTTATGGATATTTTAAATGATGGAACGATGGATATTTTAATTTTATGGATATTTTAAATGATGGAACGATGGATATTTAAATTTTATGGATATTTTAAATGATGGAATGAGGATGATGGAATTAAGAGCTTAGAGAGCATATGGTCATTTTAAATTGTAAATTAGCGCGCGGGAAGTTAGCGGTAGGCCCGGGTACGATTCCCGCCACTGCCAAAACTGCCGAAGTGTTCACGCGGAATACGATCACGTTAAACATGTGGGCCCGTAAGTCCTTCCGAGAGGTTGGTGGTAGGGGAAGGAGGGTACGGTCCCTGTGGATGCCTCCCTCACAGGGTTCCCGTCTAAATTGGGTGAATATAAAGAAAGTTGCGGAGGGCGAGGCAGCCCAGTGGTTAGCGCTCAGGAATTGCACTCGGTAGGCCCGGGTTCGATTCCCGCCACTTCCAAAACTGCCGCCGTGTTCACGCGGAGTACGATCACGATAAACATGTGGGTCCGGAAGTCCTTCCGAGAGGTTGGTGGTAGGGGAAGGAGGGTACGGTCCCTGTGGATGCCTCCCTCACAGGGTTCCCGTCTAAATTGGGTGAATATAAAGAAAGTTGCGGAGGGCGAGGCAGCCCAGTGGTTAGCGCTCAGGAATTGCACTCGGAAGGCCCGGGTTCGATTCCCGCCACTTCCAAAACTGCCACCGTGTTCACGCGGAGTACGATCACGATAAACATGTGGGTCCGGAAGTCCTTCCGAGAGGTTGGTGGTAGGGGAAGGAGGGTACGGTCCCTGTGGATGCCTCCCCCACTGGGTTCCGTTCTAAATTGGGTAAATAAAAAGAATGTTATGGAGATAGTCGCTGGGGGCGAAGAAGCCCAGTGGTTAGCGCGCGGGAATTGCACTCAGTAGGCCCGGGTTCGATTCCCAAAATTGCCGCCGTGTTTACGCGGAGTACGATCACGTTAAACATGTGGGTCCGTGAGTCCTTCCGAGAAGTTGGTGGTAGGGGAAGGAGGGTACGGTCTAAATTGGATGAATAAAAAGAAAGTTATGGAGATTGTCGCGTAGGGCAAAGTAGCCCAATGGTTAGCGCGCGGAAATTGCACTCGGTAGGCCCGGGTTCGATTCCCAAAATTGCCGCCGTGTTTACGCGGAGTACGATCACGTTAAACATGTGGGTCTGTAAGTCCTTCCGAGAGGTTGGTGGTAGGGGAAGAAGGGTACGGTCCCTGTGGATGCTTCTCCCACTTGGTTCCGGTCTAAATTGGGTGAATAAAAAGAAAGTTATGAAGAATATCGCGGAGGGTGAAGTACCCCAGTGGTTAGTGCGCGGGATTTGCACTTGGTAGGCCCGGGTTCGATTCCCAAAATTGCCGAATAAAAATAAAGTTATGGAGATTGTCGCGGATGGCACGGTAGCCCAGTGGTTAGCGCGCGGGAATTTCACTCGGTAGGCCCGGGTTCGATTCCCGCCATTGCCAAAACTGCAGCCGTGTTCACGCGGAGTACGATCACGTTAAACGTGTGGGACTGCAAGTCCTTCCGAGAGGTTTGTGGTAGGGGAAGGAGGGTACGGTCTCTTTGGATGCCTCCCCCATTGGGTTCCGGTCTAAATTGTGTGGCACTTCCTGGCCTTCCAAGCAGTTACCTTACACCTTTCTGGTAGGTCGCGCCAACGAGTTTGCCACGGTCAGAATTTTCAAGGGTAGCGAACAGGCTGGTCGCCAAAACCGATTTTTAAAATTTTAATTATTTTTTTTGTTATTTCATGTTTTATGCGATTTCGACCTTTTTTTGATCTTTTTGCCCTTTTTTCTCCTCGATCCAGACTTTGTAGAAAAAAACAAATCACACCATCGGAAAGAGCAGAGAATTTCGAGTAAAAATATATCAATTTCAAATCTCAGAGATAAATTCTAATATTTTTTTATGATTTTAAAGCAAAAGTCACTTTTGACTCAAAAAAAACGATTTTTGGTTTTTAAATTCTCGCATAGTAAAAAGTACTCAGAATTTCGACTAATAATTTACATTTTTAGAAAGGTCAAACATCTGGCATTCTTACAAGTCCAATCTGGTCAAGAAATAATTATAAATATTCACAGGATCGCGATTTTAATGATCTAAGGATTTCCAATTTCTCGGCGAACCGCGTTTTCATCCGTTGAATTTTCCCCCCGTCTCCACGGAGACCGCTCTTCCGGTTTTAAATGAATTAAGATATTTGTTGTATACAACGGGTGAAATGATTATATTATTTTAATATATGGATATTTTAAATAATTTAAATGATTGCATTATGGTGGATTGAATTGTGGTGATGTATTTGAACTTATTATATTTATGTATTTGTGGAACGATATTGAATATTTTAAATAATTGAACGAATGGATATTTTATTGAACGTTCAGCGACCGCGCATCGGAGAGCTACGAAATTTGGCAATCGGAGACCCGGGGGGGTGGGAAGGGGATTCGTGAATACCGATTTTTAAAATTTTAATTATTTTTTTTGTTATTTAATGTTTTATGCGATTTCGACCGTTTTTTGACCTTTTTCTCCACGATCCTGACATTGTAGAAAAAAACAAATCACACCATCGGAAAGAGCAGAGAATTTCGAGTAAACATATATCAATTTCAAATCTCAGGGACAAATTCTAATATTTTTTTATGATTTTAAAACAAAAGTCACTTTTGACTCAAAAAAACGATTTTTGGTTTTTAAATTCTCGCATAGTAAAAAGTACTCAGAATTTCGACTAATAATTTACATTTTTAGAAAGGTCAAATATCTAGCATTCTTACAAGTCCAATACTGCTAATTCTTACAAGTCCAATACTGCGCTTTTCCAGAGTTAAATAATTTTGTGTGAAAAAAAAATCATCAATTCTTATATAAAAATAGGCGTCGTTGTAGGAATAGAGAAAGTTCAGTGATCATTTAAAATAAAAAATATTGTAATTATGTTGGCACCGAATTTAGATACACAGATAATAACGCAAAAATAAAGCGTGTGGATGGCCCGGGTTCGATTCCCGCCACTGCCAAAACTGCCGCCGTGTTTACGTGGAATACGATCACGCTAAATATGTGGGTCCGTAAGTTCTTCCGAGAGGTTGGTGGTAGGGGAAGGAGGATACGGCCCCTGTGGATCCCTCCCCCACTGGGTTCCCGTCTAAATTGGGCGACTATATGGAAAGTTATGGAGATTGTCGCGGAGGGCGCGGCAGCCCAGTGGTTAGCGCGCGGGAATTTCACTCGGTAGGCTCGGGTTCGATTCCCGCCACTGCCAAAACTGCAACCGTGTTCACGCGGAGTACGATCACGTTAAACATGTGGGATCGTAAGTCCTTCAGAGAGGTTGGTGGTAGGGGAAGGAGGGTACGGTCTCTGTGGATGCCTCCCCCACTGAGTTCCTGTCTGAATTGGGTGGCATTTCCTGGCCATCCAAACAGTTACCTTACACCTTTCTGGTATGGATATTTTAATTTATAGATATTTTAAATGGATATTTTAAATAATGGAACGAGGATGATGGAATTAAGCGCTTATCATATGGTCATTATAAAATTTAAATTAGCACGCGAGAATTGCACTCAATAGGCCCGGGTTCGATTTCCGCCACTGACACGGAGTACGATCACGTTAAACATATGGGTCCGTATGTTTTTCCGAGAGGTTGGTGGTAGGGGAAGGAGGGTACGTTCCCTGTGGATGCCTCCCCCACTGGGTTCCGGTCTAAATTGGGTGGCACATCCTGGCCGTCCAACCAGTTACCTTACACATTTCTGGTAGGTCGCGCCAACGAGTTTGCCACAGTTGGAATTTGCCACGATCAGCATTTTCAAGGGTTGCGAACAGGCTGGTCGCCAAAGGCGGCTAGTTGAAAATAAGTCCAGTTACCAAATGAAAACGAAAATTAAATTAAAAGTGAACATTCAGTGTAATTGAAAATAATTATGAGTGTTATTTTGTGCAATTAAACTCAATTTAATGAATTATTGAAGCAATAAAGAGAACGTGAATATGAGTCTGCAGAGAAAGTCATGTGTTGTCCACATCAGATTTTTTTTTTACTTTAGTAAGGAAACGGACAGGTGAATTTATTTTTCACCCAAGACAAACCATTTTTAACAATCGACTGCAACTCTTATGAAATTATGAAATTGAATTCAAGTAATTAAATTCAAGTACCGCCTGAAGTTCAATAGTTTATTCACCATACTTGGCATCCGTTTCCGTTTACTTAATTGTAAAATATATTCTATCAAATATCGGTGAAAGGGAGGAAACGAGAATTTCCGCATCGAGGCACTCTGTGTGATAGATATCTCAATATCTTAGTTTTAGAAATAATTAGAAGTAAATTTATATCAATGGTCGCACTACTGTTATATATAACAACATTCACGGACCGCTTTCGCGTTTTAATGCTCTCTTCAGCACAGAATCTCCTATGCCTGAAATAAAAGCCAGGAAACTTGCTATGCACAGCAATTTTGTGAGACTCTTTGGAAGCTGATAAATTTAGTCCCACCATACAGCCGGAATTAAATTTAATAAAGGTTGAGCTTTGTGTGCACAAAGACAAATATTCTTTTGTCACAGATTGTTCTATAAATTGAGACTTTAGGTGCATAACGTTGAATATAATTCTGTCACAGATTGTTTTGTAGATTGAGCTTTGGGTGCACAAGGGTGAATACTGTTCTGTCACAGATTAGTCTGCAGATTGAGCTTTCAGTGCACAAAACTGAATTCTGTCACAGATTGTTTTATGGATTGAGCAGGGGTGGATATATTGGCCCGCAAAGCCCACGAGTGCGGGAGGGGCGAGGGAGTATGGAAAGTAAGTTAATGTATGATAACAGGAGGAGGAAATGAAAGAGGAATGTACAGGAGCTACAATGTTTTAGCTGCGGGGGTGCGCGATCAAATCAAGCTCCACCATTGAGATTAATTTGATACACAAGGCTGAATATAGTTATTGAAGAGTAAACGCCAGAGGAAAGTTAATAGTGCGAGCAATTCGTGAAGCGAGTGGGCTCTGCTGGCAAAAGGCAATGTCTGTATGTGCTTTTCAGATAGCTCTTAATGTTAAGGAGGAATTTCGTCAAATCATCACACCAATAGATTGATACCGATCTAAAACGTTATTGCAGAGTTTCAATCTTACCGCCATTCTAAAGTGCGTAGAGCTACATTTTTTTAATAAATTTTGATATCATCAAAATTTATTGATTAAAATTATTTTTAAGTAATTTTTTATCGTCATCCGTAACATGTTTTATTGATTATTTGAATTGTTAAAAAAAAAAAAAACTACGTCTTTTCATCAAATTAGACAAAACTGATATTTATAAGTCAACATAGACCAAATTACGATTATGAAATTTGACGAAATATAGCAAGGGCCACCCTCTTATAGAAAATAATGTGATGACATTTTCTAATATGTTGTGAATTTTTGAAGTTCAATGCCGACAACTCCAAATCCTCATCTCTCGGGATCACGGAACAACAGAGTGTCTGTGACATCAGTTGCTAAGGACAACATATTTTATTCTCTGTTTGGAGCAGTCGTTTTTTGGGACACATACCGGATTTTATAATTTGGTTCCGGTGTCCTGAAAATTTCTTTCAGAGTGCTAAAATGTTACATATTACCCTAATTTAAAACATTTGCTGGAGTAAAAATTAAATTTGCCCTTAAATTTTTTATCTATTTAGTTAACATTATAGCAACACAAAACCGAGTCGCCGGTGGAAATCGAAGAAAGCGAGAGAATTTAAATTTTTTATCCTCTATAAAAATTATCTAACGGTTTTTAACACTTTACAACAAAGCTGAAAAGTGTTTATGACTTTGTTCATTCTGTCTGTCTGTCTGTCTGTCTGTCTGTCTGTCTGTCTGTCTGTCTGTCCGTTAGCACGATAACTGCCGTAAAAATGACTTAATCAAAATGAAATTTTAGTATGTTGTTCAGACGGTCTGCAGGACCTATGGGAATATAAATGAATAATATCACACAATTAGTTTTGGATTGAACCCGGGTTGAAAAAATGAAATACATTGAGCCCTATGGGACCTAATTTTTCTAACATTTTTTAAGCGGATATAAAATTCACAAATTGCTTTGAAAATTTTAGGTAATAGTCAAATTGTTCCATAAAATATATAAAAAAAAATTCAGCTAAATATATTCAGTAGTTTTTTAAATAAAAATTAAAATAATAATTACGCATCTTATATGAAACGATCACGTGACCATGATATGAAACGATCACATGACCCACTTCAAAATGATATATGGCATCCATCTTGTTTCAAATTCGTGATTTTTTAAAGTTCTTTTTAATTCATATTGAGTGTTGTATCCATCCTAAAACTACTTTATTTCTGCTTAAATTCTGTGCATCTACATACTAAAACAACACAAAGACAATATATTTGAGTTTAAATTCTCATTCAAATTTGATTATTTCTACAACTAAGCCTATTTTTCACCTATGTAAAATGTAAATAGCAAAATATGTAGAATGAGTTGTATTAGAATTATTGTATTTCTTTAACACAAAATAATTCGGTCCATGGAGTCTGCATGGCTGATATGAATGAAATATTAATTGATTTTATAAACAGAAGGACGATTTTTTTTGATGAAGTTTTAAGCATAAAGTTTATGAATTGTAGCTCCATGGTCTTAATTTTTAAATAAAATAAATTATTATAGTATTGTGATGAATGAAATGGAGAAAGTTATGAATGAAATCCTGCTTTTATAGAGAGATCCAGGCGTGTTAAAATTTCTATGACGTCATTTGAATTAATTTCAGTTGTTTTCGATGAAGTTTTCAAATATAATAAATTATCGTAGTATTATGATAGATTTAAAAATATTACCGTGGAATGTATTGCATTTTAGAGATATTTAAACCACGCAATTTATATTTCAATGCCGTTATTTGAATGAAGTTCATTTTTTTCAATGAAAGTTTAAGTTTTCAAATATAATAAATCCATGTAGTATTGTGATAAGTTTTAAAATATTACCGAGGAATGTATTGCATTTTCGACTTTTTTAAATAAAATTGCATTGAAGTTGGAAAGTGTTTCATAATCAATGCTTTAAGCATGATTGATCTGTCTTGTCAATTTTGGCTTTAACCCAAAAACGAAAACCTCTTTCCTTGAATACATTTACTTAAAGTAATTTGTTTTTCATGTGCTTAATTATTGATAGGATTGGACTGGTGATTTTAAGCAGCTTTTACGATTTTTATTGCGAACTTTCATAGGCAATCATCAATTCAATTTAATAAATTTATTTTACTGTTTTATTTAAAATTATTACCATATCATATTTGAACAGTTTTTAGTCAGATTTTACTTTTCCTGTATTACATGGTAAGTTATAAGGAAAGTATTGGAATCGTGTCGAAAATCGCAACTAGAGTTTTCTACGGATATACACGTTTTGGAACATCTAGAACACGACAAAACTATTTGTAGAGTGATGTATGTGTGTGTGCGTGTGTGTGTGTCTGTTTCTGTGTGCGTGTCTGTGTGCCTGTCTGTCTGTGCAATGTATGCATCCACTCTAACTCAAAAACTTATGGACCAAATTTCATAGAATTTTATCGATAAGTCACTTTTGTGTGACCCTGGTGCTGATTAGATTTTGGTACAATTCATGTTAAAAGAATCCACCTTGTTTCCTAAATGCCCAGCAAAAATCTCATCTATCAGCTCTACCTAAAAAACTAATTGACCAAATTTCACAAAATTTGGTAGATAAGTCACTTGTAGCACACCCTGCTTTTAGTTAGATTTTGGTACAATTTGGAAAATAAGTACTAGCTTATTTTTACGAAATGTTCCCTTAAAATTGCCAAAATCTAAAATAAAAGATTATGTCTTCTCAAATGTATCAATTAAATTCTTCAATTAAATGCTTGTTTTATACGTAATTTTTAGCGAGGAAAAAAATAAGACCAACTCCATTATTCTGGAACTAGTCGTTTTCGAGATATTTTAGTTTATTCGCATTTCTTGTTACATTACCTTTGAAAAAATGACCAGTTACCAAATAAAAAAAAAATTGAATTAAAAGCACAAATTCCTTGTTATTTTGTGCAATTAAACTCCATTTAATAAATTATTAAAGAATTAAATAGAACATGAATTTGGGTCTGTAGGGAAAGTCATATGCTGCCCACATCAGACTTTTTAATATTATTTAAAGGGTTTTTTTACACTTCATTTTTGTGTGTGACTGATAAATATTCATTCAAATATAATCAATATTTGAAGTGAAATATTAAAGGAACGTTTTTCATTGAAATGGAAGTTCTAGAACTTTTCCTCTTTATCCATTCTTTTTCGAGTGGGTATATGAGGTCATGCTAATCTATTTTGGTATTATTTCCCTCATTTGTGACATATTATAATTTTACGGTTAGCTAACAGCCGATTGGATCTTCTGGTTGGAAAGGTCAATCACACGGAAAACCAGGTAAAGCTGCGGGTACTTTTTGAGACAGAATCAATGTTTCGGAATCAATATAGAATATATTGAGTATTTTAAAACATAAATTATTTATCAATATAAAGTAATCTGAATAAAATTACAAAATAGTTGAATATGTGATTGTATAACAGTAATAATAATACAATTACAATGGCACTGATAATAACAATGGTGGTATTAAACTTCATATATTAATGAAAGTGCAACGAAAATTGAAACAGCGAAGTAAAACTGATCTAAATGCAAATACTCGGTACGGTCCATTGTATTTCCACTGAAATATTATAAATTATATTTCGAATCAACTGTTGTCGAGTCTGCAGGTTATCCATCGTATCAAAGAGCGACGCTGCAGTTAATATCGCCCTCATTATTCAACAGAATACCAAATATTTTGTTACTAATGGGCGAATAGCCATGAATACTTTCAATAAGGTATGATTTACACAACTGCTCTGGATATTTGAATTCAACTATTATGTATATTAAACACTGAAATTTCATAACGCATGGTTAAATTTTTACTATAGAGTGGAACAAACACACACACACAAATTTATATATATATATATATATATATATGAACAATTTACTCAATCAAAATCATCTCTATTCCAGAATTTAAAACATTGTTAAAATACATTCTATTCAACCAGTATTTCTCTCAGGGTAATTGCATATACAAATTAAATAAGGGAATTCCACAGGAAAGAATCTCATCTACAATACTGGCCAACCTTTATCTGCATTTTCATGAAATGCAGTACCCTTTCAGCACTCATATCATGCACAGATTAATTGATGATCTAATTATTATTAAAATTACTAATGCTGTCACAATGTTAAACTTTCAGTTTTAGCCTCCTAATTTATAACTAATTGAAAATGTATGTACATCACACTGGATCAATTACCTAGACGTAAGTTTAAAAATTCAAAATGAAGATATATTAAAAATTAAAATATACGACAAAACTGAATCATATAACTTCAAAGTAAATAAAATTCAACATTATTCATCCAATCTATTAAAACTGTATATAAAAATATTATAAATAATCAGTTATTAAGAATAAAAATATTAAGTACACCATGTTACTACAAAGAACATCTTATTAAATTCATAAACACCTCTATACAAAATACATACCCGCCAAACCTTATTTTTCCATTTATTAAAAGACAATTTAATTTTAAATTCAAAACTTTGCTCCAATTACATCAACATATTGACAGGTCAATCTCAACCATTTTTAAATAAAAAATAATAAACAAATTATCAACTCCATGTTTCATTTCCAACACTTGCACTCTTAGTCTATCAATATAACTGTAACCTGTTTTGAATTGGCAAAAAGCTTAATCAGTATCAATTACTTTACAATGTAGCAGCGCAAGGGGTAACTCAATTTATGTTATTTTATAATTATTATTATTTTTCATCTCATACATAACATTGTATTCTCATATAAATACACAGCCATACGCTGGTATATATGATTATTTTATTTGATTAATTTTATATTTATATTTGATCCATTTTCTACTTTCTCCTACGTCGGGCCATGGACATTATTTCTGTAATACAATTTACAGTAATGCACACAGAAACGTAGAATCAGTATTAATGAACCAGGTATGCCCCTTGATAACGTACATGGTTTCGGAAATGCTTTTCAATTTTTTCAATTTATCCATTTTCAAAAAAATTTTGGGGAGCCTGAATGGTCTAGCTCCACATGTAAAAAAAATTCTGTTTTGCAACTTTTCATCTTATACACTATTCTTGCTTTTACACCATGTATGTTAATGCAGGGAAGAAAGGGATTAGTACCTAAAGTACCTGTATTACATATATGATTTATAACACACAAAAATTTAATCTAAGGGTGTAGTTAAGGGATTATATTCACCTATCTTTACCACATGTAATTTTTTTTCAATTCCTTGACTTATATATATATAGAACAGGGAAAAAGGAATATTTATACCAATTTAGTACCTGATTTATTTATAATGTTTTATTTATAATGTTCTATTTATCATCTTCACAAGCTTGTCGTATAGTCATTATTGATATCAAGTATTCACTTCAGACCATCTTATTTTCATTTTAGCTATACAGAACAATTTCAAAAAATGATCAATCTCTGGGATATATAATACAAGTAAATTAAATCTTCAGTTATATATATATATATATATATATATATATATATATATATATAAAACCTTGAATGATGTCAATGAATGTGAATGTGTGTTCGTAAGTTATAGGTGGAAGAGGGAGGGGGAAGAGGGAGATAGAAGGAGAGAAGGGGAGAGAGACAGAGAGAGAGGGAGCGTACACTCTCCTGCAACATACCGGGACAACAGCTGAGAACATATACCGGGTGGTCAGAATTAAAACACCCCTACTCTGAGTTCTCTATACATCGAACTACTCAGTGTAAAGGCTCCACAATTGTTGAACCTACTATTCAAGACATGGGGAAAGGGATTACGTGAAAAAAAATAGTTTCAGAAACACCGATAGGTGGCGCTGTACAACAGAAAAGGTACAAAAACATGCTCGAAAATTTTGTTGTACCCCAACTGCAACAGCACCAATGTCTTGATTCAATTACCTTTATGCAAGATGGAGCGCCTCCACACATTGGACTCTGTGTACAGCAGTTTCTTCGGCAACATTTTACTAATGGTAGAGTAATTAGCCGTGCGTTTCCGATAACCTGGCCATCTCGTTCTCCAGATCTTAATCCCTGTGATTTTTGGCTGTGGGGATACTTAAAAAGTCTTGTTTATCGAGGACGTCTGGTAACCTTGGCAGATTTGAAAGACAGTATCACTCTGCACGTGAGAAGCATCTCAATCGACCAATTACGATCCGCAGTTGAACAAGCTGTCCGCAGACTGCAGATTTTACATCTTGAAGAAGAGAACCATATTGAGCAGCATTCTCTGCATCGATAAGGTCCTTGTGATATGAATGTTTGGTACGTTCGAATAAAATGTGTTACAAATGTGTATTTTGTGTCTTTTCAGCATATTTTCTATTGTACAGCGCCACTTATCGGTGTTTCTGGAACTAATTTTTTTTCGCTTAATCCCTTTCCCCATGTCTTGAATAGTATGCTGAACAATTTTGAAGCCTTTACACTGAGTAGTTCGATCTATAGAGAGCTCAGAGTAGGGGTATTTTAATTCTGACCACCCGGTATATGGAGTTTTTGTTTTGGCGAAGCTTCTTTTAGCTTAGCGTTAAGTAAATACGCTGTTTTCACCTAATGAGGAAGGATCAAAACTTCTTAAATAATTGTTGTCCCGTTATCTATATATGTCTGCTTTCTCTGAGGAAGTATTGAAAGTGTTATTATCTCAATTATGTGTCCTAATTTTTGTGTTTTCATTGCAAAGTTCTTCCGAACGGATGACAACCACCTCCTAGAACCCCCTCCACGGGGCTTAAAATTAGTGTAGCAAAAGTTAGCAGCACGTTTTGGCCTAGTCATGGCAAGTCGGCCAATTTGTCACGATATCATTAGCAAAAAATCTGGAACGTCAGGCTAAAGAGTCGTTGTCAGTATTTTATGTTTTTCTGGATCCGAAAAAGGGTCTGTAAGAAAACAAAATAAGTAAAAGCCAATGAAGGGTCAGTAAGATCTCTTTGGAAAGTCATTGTGAAGCTAAACAAGCCAAAGTCGAGACCATAAATGAATTTCATCCAGAAGTGTTAATGACAAAAAAGTAGAATTTAATCTGAATATGAGAAAAAATAAACATAATGCAAAATAAGGCTAAAAGAAAAACAGAGAAAACAGTAAAACTTTTTTAAAAGTGTCAAATTGGGCAAAATAAAAAATAAAACAAATTTCTAGAACAATTTAGTAAAACTGAAAAACATAATACAAAACGTGAAAAAATGAATAAAAACTTAAATGACTTAAAATCTTAATTTCGAACCAGAGTGTAAAGGAAACGATGTTAAACTCGATAAAATAATAAACAATATGTATGAAAAGGCAGTGCAGAAAACTAAAAATTATGCAGAAAATTTAAGTTATCCCCAAACTGTCCAAATATGAAATTAATACTGCAGTAGTTTTACCAAAGGATTAAACAAAAACTATGAATTCAAATGAAACTGCAATAGATGTTTATGCGGTATAAACGTGAAAAAATGCAAGTTAATAAGAAAAGTGGGTAGTGGTGGCTTCCTCATTGAAGTAGTTAAAGAAATAAAGAAAATAAACGTTGAAAAAAATTAAAATCAATGAAAATGTAGTGCAAGCTGTAAAGTAGAACCCTAAGATGATAATCTATAATGTAGAAAAAAAATTAGTTGAAAAAGTAAATGAGTGGTTAATAGATTAAAACAGACTAAATAAGGATACAATCAAATTAACTTTCCCTATAAATGTAAACTAAACCTCGGATCATTTTGTAGTTAAATTTACCCCCAAAGAATTATTATAAGATAATTAAAGGGAAAAAACAAATATAATATGAAAAAAATACATCTCGGAATTCTTCAATCAAGAAATTATTTTAGGTGCTTATAATATGGGCATATAAAGTTCAATTGAAAAGATAAAGAGAATAGTTATAGTAAATGCAATAGAAAAAGTTTAAAGCTTACAGAAATATGGATTGCACCTTTCTCATTTTTATTCAATGTAAATGAAATTAATTTTGCAAGATTTAGTTGTAGTCGGGAAAATGCATGATCGTAATATAAAGCAATTCTGTATCGCTCATGAAATGTTAATAAGTAGATTAAGATATATTTTACAATCGCATGGAAAGAGTCATAGTAGAAAAGTCTCAAGATCTCAACCTACCCCCCCCCCCCCTCATCGCAATCTAATATTTGCATAATTTGCCTTGTTTTGTTCACCAAAGAGAAAATAGATTTACATATTCTGTGTCAGCCATTTTTCAGGAAATATGAATAGCTTACAGCAAGAATACTTGTAAAAACCATATTTTTCTATCCGTGAGGTCATAAATCTACATGAAATAAAATAAAATCTTCATTTTTCCTTTTCGAGATAAAAAATGCAAAATTACTTTATCAGCGAGTATTTACTTTTATATTAGGAAGCGCAGTATATTTCACCATGCGAGCTGAACAGAAACATAAGAAAGTATCAAATTTATCGAACATATATAGATTTTATACCAAAATATGTGATGTGTCCAACCCATAACATTTCCTACAAATTAGTAAATTTGAATATTGTGCGATTGTGAGAAAAAAATAAAACACATTAGACCTGTCTTTTAGCTCGATTGGCTATGGTCTATTATAGATGCCCAATCTATGGCATGCACAGTAAAAAATTATGATTAAAATTACACATAAAACTGGATTTACCGTCACGAAATGGCACTTTTAAATGGGTAAATTTCCAGTTACACACTTGAAAATGTAACTATATGTATGAATGCGTTATTTTACTCTTTTATATGAGAATTGCACGGAAAAATGGGCATATCTTATTTTCCGCTGTAAATACCGTTTTAAGTAGGTCATTTTAAGCATCAGTTTACCTTCCACCCATTTGCTTACCTGCTTAAAGGATGACGGGGTCTTTAAAACGTACCAATTTATGCAGGCAAACAAGTTGCTTAAAAATTAACATCTCATGTTACCCTTTTACCTATTTAAAACGATATTTTCAGCGTAAAATAAAATATACCCATTATTTCGTGTAATTATCATATAATTGAATAAAAATGCAACTCATTCATATAGATATATATAGTTACATTTTTATGTGTGCAACGGGCATACCTGTTTAAAAGTGTCATTCTAGTGGCAGTAAACCAAGTTTTTGTGTGTGTTTTTATCCATATTTATTTCAGAGTGTGATATCTTCTTGATGTCTTACAGCTTACTAAATAAATAAATACATAAATGGAGTTTATTTTGCCACACAATAGGCACGATTTCATTTTATAAATGAATATATAAATGTGAGGCAAGGGACTGCAAAAAAAAGGCTCTTTAATTGTGCCTGATGAGTTGATAGCCCACACTCAAACACTTTCGAAAAAAAAATTCAATAGAGTGCGGTAGAACGAAAGTCATATTAAAATAGACTTGAAACAACTAGTAGGAGTACAATTAGCGAAAACGTAAACAACAGATCAGCGAACCGATTGTCAATATGTTGACGTTTTGGCTATAAGTATCAATCAAGACAACAAGGCATTTTAAATGCAGTACATTCATGCGAATCAATGTTTACGTAATACAAATAAACAGCTCCCGTATCCTCCATCGCCGGAAATAAATCCGACAAGGTGGAGTGAAATTACCGGAGGAATGAACAAGTTTGTGTACTTACACAGTAAGAGTTTGTGACAAAAGTCGTCGATTCCATATCGCAGTAAAAACGTGAAAAAAGAGTATGACACAAACTCCAGTGCTGCTACAAGAATTTCGTGGAAACTATAATGCTGTAACAACCCGATAAACAACCTGTTCGTAAATGCGCAAATATGTGCCACCAAGAATCATCAATAAATGCAACAATACATATCAATTGTGCACATTCAACATAATAATAGCAACTGAGTGTCAGCAAAGTGTTTGCTAAGTTTCTGATAAGTGTCCTCACTGTATCTTAATCATCAATAACCGCGCTATGTATAAATGCGAATCAATGTTTACGTAATATAAATAAACAGCTCCCGCATCCTCCATCGCCGGAAATAAATTAGACAAGTTGGAGTGGCATTACCGGAGGAATGAACAAGTTTGTGTACTTACACAGTAAGAGTTTGTGACAAAAGTCGTCGATTCCATATCGCAGTAAAAACGTGAAAAAAGAGTATGACACAAACTCCATTGCTGCTACAAGAATTTCGTGGAAACTATAATGCTGTAACAACCCGATA